>CAJNOL010003037.1:0-27591 GCA_905250125.1 Rotaria sordida | reverse complement strand
TTTGAAATTCATCCGATTCAAGATCCACAATTTTATTAAGTTTTTTTTCAGAATGATTAAGATTTATAGCTAACTTTTAAAAATTTGATTATTGACAATAAATATAGAACGTAAATTTTTTCTAAAAGGTTTCAATGAAAAGTTATTTAATTTTAGCTAAGTATGCTGCCATTTGTAGAGGACATAAGCTGTTAATAAAATAAAGTTTTAAAATTTCGTAGAATAACAGTGATGTGTAGAGGATGTTAGGTATTTGTTGAATGAAGATTCTCGTTGAGACTCACGCCCGCCCATGTAAATGTTTTTTTGGGTCTAAACGGGTCTGAAACTATCTTGGGTGTGTGGGTGTGGGTGTGGGTTGGGTGTGGAGTGTGGGCGTGGATGTGGGTGTCGGTGTGGGTGTGGGTGTGGGTTTTGGGTAGAAAGAGGAGAGCAACAACCACACCCACACCCACATCCACCCAGATAGAGAGGGAAAGAAGACGAAGAAGAGCATGAGTGTTCTGTCTCTTTCTCTACCTATAAAACGAATCGCACTTCGTGAGTATTGCCACGAACTTTCTCTGTTGGTGCCTTTTTTTTTCAAAACTCTAAATAGTTTAATTTTTGACCAGCACTATTAAAATGCTGGACATTACAACCAGTAAAGAACAAAAAGTTAAATATGATGAATTAGTATTACTAGGGTAAATCAAAAATTTCACCATGTTTAACTACAATAAATGATGACGGATCGAGTTGATTGATTTTAACTGCTTTAGAAAGTTTCACAGGTGGTTCCATAAAATATTCATTTCCCAATCCCCATGTACCCCAGTGAATGCCAATCGATTTTTTTGATTGAACATCAATATGTATTTGAACAGCTTCATCTGGTGACACATGATGAGCTTGCTTTATCCATTGTGGTTCGTAATTACCGATCGGTATAGCACTTAAGTTGAATGGGCCATATTTTTCGCCAATTTGTCGAAAAATTGAAATGTTATGAGTATAACCTGTATCGCCGGCAAAGTAAAATTTGTGTGTAGCATCCCAGACAGCATGACCGCCCCATAAAGATTTGTTTGTATCGAATGCAGTACGACCACTCCTAGAGTAGAAAATATCTCATTAATAAGAAAAAAAAACCATTGAACATTACCAGTGTTGAGCTGGACAAAATGCAATGTTCACTTTTTTTTTCTAAAACAAAAATCAAAGATATCTATATATCGCGAAAAGAAGTTTTCAGAATGAATATTTTCCTACCGAAAAATGATACTCTTCCCACCAATCGAGCTCAACAACATTTTTTACATGTTTATCAAGAAACCATTGTCGAGTACCTCGACCACAGAACCAAGTTAGTCGTTCACCATAACGTTTATTTAATTCTTTTACGCTAGAATAATCGAGATGATCAAAATGATTATGTGAAATAAGTATAGCATCGAGATCATCGGGTAAATCATTTATTATTAATGCCGGTGGACGGAAACGTTTCGGTCCGATAAATGATGCGATACCACATCGTTCACTAAAATCATTCAATTTTTTCAAAAGAACAGAAGAGAGAGAGAGAGAATAAGTATCTACCTGAAAACTGGATCGACAAGAAATCGAAAACTGTTCATTTGAACAAAACATGAAGCATGTCCAATCCAGATAAATCGTAGACCGAGTTTTGTTAGATATAGTTCTTCGGATTTCTTATGTCGAATAACAGGTAACATTTTATCAAGTTCTTTTTTATTAGACGGCAATCGTGTATTGCCCTGTGAAGTGATCTTCCAGATAAAAACAAGGCCTAGATGAGGCAATTTATATTGGGAATTGAATGAATTAATGAAACGACCATTTTCTATTCGAGACTTGACTAATTCATTGGAAGCTGTATCCGTTGTTGCTGCTACAGCCGTAAGAATTATTTGTCGAAATCTGATTTGCCCTACGTAAAGTGATAATAATGCGAACACATAAAACAAAATTCTTCAATTCTATTTGTGAAGAATTCTGCGTATCCTCAACATTACCTGTTGTTAAAATCAATATAAGGTATAAGACAGTATACATTTTCTGAAATTGTTCGGCGACTCGAACTAGAGACTAATGCTTTTTGAGTATCGATTGCGATCGCTACTGTTGTAGAGAAGAAGGGAAAGTTGTAATTTATACAGTGAAAATATTACAAATGACATTTTCTAACACTTTTATGGTGTTAAATAGCTTATCCTACCTACGTATGCACAAAACATCTTTCAATGCATCTCAATCATCATTTAGATAAGAATGAAATTTGATCACAACACCACTTATTTTTGTTTCGCTTTCTTTTCAATTAAAATATCACGAACAGTGTGCAGCGAATGGGATAATCTTTCTTGACTCATCCATTTTTTAAACATCGGATGCCAGTGAAAAAAAAAATCGATGAGATACAAAGGCAAAAATTACAGTTTTTAAGTAATTGATTAAAAAATACGGTATGGAAGAGTATGAGAAATTTCTTTTTACAGCTCAATTACTGTGCATGGCAAAACAATCAAACTCACGTATACATTAAAAAGCCAAGGATGCGTGGGACGAGTAATCGAAATGTGAATTACATATATATGTCATAGGCAAAATTAAACTTAGGCAGAATTAGCTTTTTCATTAGACGTGAAATGACGAAATGATTCTGATATTTAAAAATCAAGTATAATACATCACTGGAATTGAAAAAACCAGCACGCAATTTTTCATTGAATAGGCAGAGGATTCCTTTTCACCTACTCAGACTGTGATTTATGTGACGACCACTTCTTGTGCGTCGACATCATAAAACGTTATTCGAAAGTATTTTCGTGAACAAGCAAGTCCATAAATTCATTTTCATGAATATGGTGATTTCCCGAGATTTATACCACTTTTGTTGAACAGATCTCAAATTAGTGTTCTGATTTGCTAGCTCATCCGACGACAGTGTGAAAAGTAACTGTGACCTAAAAAAATGTATGTTGATTTAATAGGTTTCGAAAAATGATAAAAATAATAAGGTACTTGTATAGGTAATTTCCTATGAAAAACTGTATTTTTTGGCAAAAAATCAACATGTAGAACAAACATGATTCACTCATAGGATGTGAGAACAATAGACTTTAATAAAATTCAAATAAAACGAATACATTAATCTTAACCTTTGAAATCCTTTTCTTCTCCTGTTTTGGTCAATTGATTAAAATTGTGAAATATACACCATAGAAAAAACACAATCTCAACCACACCCACACCCATAGGAATCTACATTACTTTTATGTAATGTAATCATTTTAAGAATAAAAAACTCATTGCAATCCAATAGTAGTTATTTTTCTCAGTATCTAACTTTACGGTTGATTCGCAGTTCTTCAAAAAGTTGAAGAGTTTCGAAATCAAGCATAATTACTTATTGAACGTCGAGAAAAACATATTTTTAATTTTTTCTTACTTTTTTGTTATATATATGATAATCACTCACATTGTCCGCTGAATTTTCCTCCCGCAGTATTCGTCTTAGACAATTCGTCTCAATTACATTTCTCTCGATAATTCTACTAAGATCAGTCTCCATAGTTTTAGTTAGAATGAGTCGTATGTATCCTTTTTTATAGTTTTTTCAATGCTAATCTCAAAAATACAGATTTATAGCCATGTATGTTGTAATTTATTGTTATGATTATAGGGATAAATGTTGAATTTCCTTAACTTTATTGTTAACAATAATTCAAATACAGGAAAAAAACACTTGTGTAAGTTTGAATAACGAACCATAGGCAGATTAAGTGATCTATTTAACATTTTGGTATAAATAGGCCAACATGTTTTTAGATATCATCGTTTACAGCAATATAAGTACTTTTTTAATTTACAACTAGTTCTCACATCAAATTTCTACTTGTTGTCTGAATATCTGATATGATCTTTTTTACTTCATTATCCTCTCTATCATACTTCGACGTCAAGATATGTTAAAGATAAACGACACTCCACAGCTAAAGACGCATAGAGCTTCCCTAAAGCCCCTAAACAGGAACAAAATAGAATATTTCCGTCATATACAAGCCCAACAAGTTGTTTTGAATGATAATACAAAGTTCATCAATATTGCTCAAAGCTATTATTGTCGACTTCAATATACAAAATTCATTGTTTTAGTATTTTAATTTGCGAAATAAGACAAATAGGACCTTTTCATGGTCCACGTAGTCACTAGAATTAATACTATTGACTTCTTTGTTTAGAAACATATTGAAAAAAGCTTGTAGAGCAATAGCGAATAGTTTTAATGATCAAAAATCACAATAACAAGAAATCTTGAAATAATTTCCGGAAAAATATCGTGTTATTTTTGGAACTAAAAATACCTTAAACTGAAGACAAGAATGACAGTTTTGAGCGATGTTGACAAACTTTATATTTATGATTAAAAACCTAAATTTCTCATATATCCTCAACATACGAATCACTTCATTAGATTTATGTACAATTGAGATATTCCGTTTTGTTTCTGTTCAGTAACTTTCTCGATATTCTATATAATACAACATCTCTGATGCAACGTTGTTGATCATATTATGACTTAAACAATAGCATAGTGAAGAGAATATTGGCATATCAATTGAGTGATAATCTTATATTTCCTATTTTATTACTTCGCCAACGATGATGCCAAATAATCGTACATGTCTAACGCATTGTCAGACTAATGAATGTAAATATCATCTTTGCTTTGAGCATCTTCATTTCATAATAATTGGCGAAAATATACATATTTTCGTTTCTTAGTATCTTATTTTAATCATTCTGTGCATTTCTCTTGGTGTCATAGTTTGATATAACAATATGCTACGTGTAAATGGTAATGCATTGATAAAGAAAGATACAAAAATTTAAAAGGTGTCCGAAATGTAGATATTCGTCATTTCTCTATAAAGTGGTAAAGCTAACAAAGTGGTGTTGCAATATTTATTATGACTATTCGTGTAAGTATCAAAGAATGGATAAGACTCGTCATTCTAAACTCGAACAAATTCTATAAACACATTTTTCCGATTAATTGTAAAATATTCTTTTTGTTACTTGTAGGATAATTGTTGCAAATGATGGTAAGTGCATGAAAACATTTTAAAAATATGAATTTATGTATCTTTTATTTTTCTGTTTTGTTTTTAGGTCAAGTATATTATAAAGATTCAAGCGAATGTAAGTACATATTTAGTTAATATATCATTCTGTCATGAGGTTTTTTAAAATTTTCTGATAGTATCTCGTAATATTATAGATGTTGAAGTGCTAGAACAAGCTCAAGATCAGAATTTGAATAAGAAAATATTACTTTATATTGTAATTGAAATGGGCAAAAATAATATCCAGAAAGTCGATAATACAGATTGTAGTGAACGAGGAAAAACTTTTAATCGATCATTATTCGTGTTCTCCTTTTTTTTTATTGAATTTAAATACTTCGATAATCTTTTAACAATTAGTTAGTACAACTATATAGAGTAGATATCAATGCTGAATAATTTTTTCTACATTGTTTTACATGACATAATATTATTATAAATCGAGTTCGTAAGATTGAGTATATATACTGCAATCGAAAAAAAATTTTCGCTCACACAGTATACAAAATATTAGAAATTATAAAGACTTTACAACCTTTGAGTTGGGTGTGGGGTGTGGGTGTGGGGTGTGGGTGTGGGTGGGTGGATGGGTGTGGGGTGTGGGTGTTGGTCATCGAAGAAGGTAAATACTCACCCACACCCACACACCCACACCATACAGATTCGAGTCTATGAGTGAGAAGAATATGTACTTATTTAGCGACTATCGAGATGTTACGACTAGAGAACTGCAAAGTGACCTTTTTTTAGTTCCGATCCCGCTGATTTCTAGTTACGACAACCTAATTTCGAACATGTTTATATTCATGAACGAAAATGAGTTTTTCGAGAAGGGTATGTATGTGGGCTGTAACATTTACTCCAGGAACAACCGCACACGATCACAGCCATATCTCACATCCGCGTTCACACCTTATTCACGTCTTTGCATCTCGCTTTCAAAGAAAAGAAAGGAAAAAAAGTCGGAAATTTCCAAAAGCAAACCTATAAGTGCTTATGTGTAAACGTAAGTCATGTAGTTTTATATTATGTCTGAGGAAGAAATCTTCAACTTAGAACCTCGCACTAATAAATACAATTACAAATCGTATACAGAAGACAAGAACTTTTCAATTAATATCACTATTATTTTTATTCCTTTTAGACAATATCTAATCTGTTGTTGTATGAAAAGGAAGAAGAATAAGAATCCATTCTTGTTCCAGGTATTATAATTATTGACTGGAATGGATGCTCAGAATAAGAATATTTTTTATCCGAAATTTATTTGTTTTGTTTGTTCATTTATATTACATGATCCAGTTCAATTTAATACTTGCGGACATCGACTATGTCAATCTTGTTTTGACACTCTTAAAGAGTAAGTCCCATTATTTATAATTCTTTTTTTCAAATCTTATCATTTTAAGCAATGTAATCAAATGTCCACAATGTGGCATAGAAACACAGCGAGATCAAGTAAGATATCATTGTTTTCAATCGGATAGAATATTGAATATGGACTTTTTTAGATAAGACCTGATCGAGGTTACAAAAATGACATGCAATCTTTATTTATCGTCTGTTCTCATTGTAATTGGACTGATGTCTTCAACAATTATCACGTAATTTCAATCAATAAACCTGATTTTTTCATTTTCTATGTTTGACTTGCAAGCAACACCTTGATCAATCTCATTTCAATCCAAAATGCAATTATTGTGATAGATAATCCCATCCAATCAATCAATCAATTCAATCAATATACAGCATTTCAATGTTCAAAGATTTCTATCGAATGTTTATTAAAGGATTTTGGTTGCTATCAACAAGTTTATATCTTCTTTAACATAGATTTTCAATCGATTTATCACTTTGTTTTGTTTAGATTCTTCGTTGTGAATTAAAAGATCATTATCAAAGCAAATAACATCAAGATTCAATACTGAATGTTATTCAACAAATGAACTCACAGCTAGGAGACGCTCAACGAACATCTAATGAAATGGATACTGATATTCTTCGAACAACTACAGTACTAGACGATGATTTTGCTCTAAATCAATTGGATGAATTCCCAGAAGCTATTAGTATGTTTGCAAATAGTATTGAAACATTGAATAAAGATGTACAATGTCTAAATACTGAATTACTTGAATATCAAAATAAACTACAACATTTAAAAGAAAATGCTTCAAATGTGAAATTAGCTATTGAAGCGGAATGCGTGTCTTACGAAGCAGTGATGTGAAACCTAGAAATCCTAAATCAAGATTTGATGTCATTGAATCATAAGATTGATGATATGCAACATTTGTATGAAAAACTACAAACTTTCAAGAGACAATGAGTATGTGAAAGACTTTTCTTACGTAGTTCAAGGTGACATATGACAATAGTGTAATCATACTTCAGTGGCATCAATACATCATAAAATAAACAATACATTTACTATTATGTAAATTTGAGTGGGCTTGAACATATGAGAAGAGCCATCAATGCAAAACCATTCAATATTGTAGATGAATCATTAATGATATAGAATTATGGAAATTTACAACCTCTTTTTCTTAATTATTTGTTCGTCACGATTGATTTTGTTTGATATTTAGATGATGCTCTATCAGAACGACAACCATCAATTTATTCACCTTCATTTTATTCATCACTAACTCTATACAAAATGCGAGTTCGACTTTATTTGAATGGTGATGATAACGCTCGACGTACGCATATATCATTGTTTTTTGTTTTGATGCATGGTCGAAATGATGCAATATTAAAATTTTTCTTTAATTATAAGGTTACATTTTGTTTGTATGATCAAACATCTCAACAAAGACATATTATCGACTCTTTTCGATCAGATATTCAATTGAATAGTTTCCAGAGACCACGCTCAGAAGTGAATATTGCTAGTTATATACCTAAATTCTTTCTATTGATAATAATTCAACAAGAAGATAATCTATATATACCAGATGATACAATTTTTATTAAAATAATTGTTGACTTTGGTGATATACCGAAAACATTGTTACCATTTGTATTGAATCTTATTCCTGGATTGCCAACAAATGTTCAACAATCCATAATTAAACAAGAAATAGACCGAAGGGCTCATCCACAAATAGTAAAGCAACAGTAAAAACAAATACATCAACAAAGCTTGAGACATGTGTTGAAGTGAGTAATACAAAGAATATTTCATTTTATTTTCTATTTCTTTTTATATTGAAACTTGCAGATTGGACCATGGTAACCTTCCTGTTTCATTTCTATGTTCGTTAAAAAATTATAAAAACAAGAAATAAAATAAAATTGAAACATAGTAATTCCTTTGTATAATTAATGAATTACGCTATTGAATCTATGAATCTGTTTCATTCGATAAGTTCATGATAAAATTATTTTCAGCTGATTTGAATATACAGATCTTTAAAACAATAGAAAATGAACTTATTCATGTTCTTAATGAGAAATATCTGTAATTCTTATAGATTTAAAGAAAAAAGTTGAACAATCGTTTAAAGGTAGCTTTTACGATACTAATACGCGCAAGTTTTTTTTCAGATGTCTATATTGAAGTATTAAAAAAGTCTTCAATATTAATTTCAACGTGTGCACACTTCGATTATCTCTTTAATTATTTATCAACGTCTAGAATACTAATAGAACTTCATAATAAAAGCATATAAAATTCATTGACATATTATTCATTATACATGAGTTACAGATACGCTTTGCTTGCTCATTATGTTACGATCCTATAAGGGGTGGGTGGATGAGTATTCTTAAATTTGTTCAATATGTTTCCTGTATTCACATAGATACGAGTGCTCTTTCACTAAAGACTTCATTTCAATACTATTGAAATGTTATGCTCGTGGAATACGCCCATTCATAACAAAAATCTCGACATGCTCGTCTTTGAATCATTTCTGTCTGCGAATGCATATGTTACACTTATACAAAATTTACTTTAGATTAATGAATCGAAAGCAATAAATCATTAGCTGACTTTGTATATTTACTATAGCGATTCTTAGTGACATTTCTCATAGTTGACAATAATTAGAATTAGCAATTCCTTGCTGATTGTGCTCCAAGTAAATCATCTGTAAAAGCGAAATTTTTGTTTATTGCTTTGTTTTTATATCAAAATGAAAAGCAGTTGTACTTGTCGTTTGGGTGTGGATGTGGTTGAACTGAAGATTCACACCCACACTCGCACTCACCCTTAGATGCTTATCAACCTCAAAAACTGCGATTTCTTACGTAAATACCACTGTACGATAAACCGCGATTTTACAGAAAACTTTGTTTATCAAACAACTGATGGCGACGAACCATGATTATAGTTAACTTCGTCATGGTATTTGAGTTTTTGAAAACCGCAGCATCAGATACCGCGGTGTATTAAAAACCGTCACTAAATTCAATATGGAATACTGCAATTACGATCACGGACATCGCTGTTTATAAAACCATGACTAACCACCATATGTAGTGCCATGGTTTGGTCCTAGGAAATCACAATTTGCGTTAAATGCGGTGAGAAAAACCGCAATCTCTTTAGTGACACCGCGGTTGAGGACGGTTTTATTCAATAATTTTTTTCGTGGATAACTTGGTGTACACGTGCTTCCTTGCCTGTTTCATTCCTAATCATTTGAAAATTTTCATATTGAATCGATGTCCGGCTTTTGTGTTCATTAAGTTTATTACGAAAATGGAATTGTCTTATGTATACCAATTTCATTGAGTATCAAACGTCTTTATGGACATATCCTACGTAGACTTTCGAGTGTCTACAAACTGACTAAAGAAACAATACGATGAAATATTTTCATATATTTTTTTCAAAAATGTTAAACTTTTCAGTATACTCATCATTAGAATCACATAATTATGAAATTAGTATACAAATTCATCTCACATACACTATCATAATTAGACGTGAAAAAAAGAGATTTCAAAATGTCTTTGAACAAGCAGAAACATATTTCATATCATTAGATGTTGAAGAGATAAATCTAATTAGAATGTAAATCAGACTGGTCAACTTAACATATTTTTTCATCAGGAGTTATTTCATCTTTGACATTTTGATTTGAATCAGCTTTTGATTTTTCTAGTATACGAAAAAAACAATTCATATTCTAACAGCTTGATATAACTTACTTGTATTGCTTGTTATCGATTGTTTTTCATCTTGCTCAGCTCGTTTCTATGAAGATTTTATTTCGCACTATTAGAAGAGAAATCAAATATTATTTACTTACTCGTTTATAATTTTTCGCATATTGTAACTGTACAGGTTCATTAAATTCTTTCATTCGAATGACAGATCTTACTATAGATGGTGCGTGACGAAAAGTAAATGCGATTAAATATTGATATTGTGCTTGTTTCACAAGTGTTTTTATTAGAACAGTAAAAAGGTTAGTAATAGTCGTATCTTTGTTACTACTAGAATAAACAAATGAAAAAAATTTTAAATTCTACCTTGTCTTATGTTAGAGAAAATGTGCTTAGATAACGCGGCTGATCCAAAAGCAATTTGACAAGATTAGCTTGGAATCAAAATTTTGCGGTTTTTGTGAATATGGATTCTACATTTTTGTAGGACTTTTGAGTTTAGAAGTTATGAGCAAACCTTTCAGAGGCCCATAATAGATAAATGTTGAACCTATATTCGGAAAGAATACAAAATTTCGATTCTAACTCAATGTTTTCGAATTTCTACAAGCTTCTTTAAAAGATTAAAAAAAAAGAATGAACATCTTATTAATTTACTTTTCGATCACTTGTTACAAGTGATTGAACACAAAAAAGAATTATCTTCTCTATTTATACTTACGGAGTTAAAAAACGATAAAAGTTTGGCAAAGATTGATCAATAGTAATCGAAATTCCCAATAAATTTTCAATGTCTATTATCTTATTATTCTAAATAAAAATAGAATATTTTTTCATCAAAGATCGATTATTATAAATCTAATTAGTACAAACCCCTACGCCTAACAAATATTGATTTGTATGAAATCTTAATATAGAAAGAGAATTATACAGAGATGCGGATACTATTATTTTGTCGGTATCACGCTAAATATATAAATAGAAGAAACTCATGTACTAATGACAATTAGTATATACATACATCATATCCATTTAGTTCAGGATCCTCTCGTGGATCAGCAAAAAAACGACGATAAATTATCCAAGAAATCTCTTAATAGAAAAGTTCGTTGAAAATTAATAGCATTATTAAATATAAAAAAACAAACCTTCTAATCTTTTTTTGTCTTCTTCATGTTCTCTCTGAAGAATAAGTTGAAGTCTAGAAGGATCATCATTAGCAATTATTCCTTCCAATTCCTTGGGAACAAAGTGCCCCTTTGTTAATATTGAAATCGATGTACCTTTTGTTAACTGAATAATATTTTCATAGAATAATAAATATTATCCTTTGATTAATTCAAAACTTACTTCTTGCCAATAAGTTGGTTGAGTAAGTGCTACACATATTTCATGTGAACAATAACGAAGTGAAATCATTAGTTTTTTATCATCATCATTCCAATCGAAATAGTCACACATTTTTTTTTAAATGAAACAGTTCTACTGCGTTGTCAATATTTATACATTCATAATAGGTGGAGAAATGAATTTTCTGCCTATTGAGAAAGATTAATTTACAAGAAAAATATATAACCGACACAATGATGAGACACAGGACTAATCTCGTCTCGTCTGGTCACAATACGGGATAGGACGTTGGATAAAAGATCGTGGAACAGACTGGACTGAATGCTTCTTCTGTCCGATCACTTTAATGGAACAACAACAGGCGAAAATAATCGTCGATGTGCCGCATCACAATAGCAATCGATTCAATGTTCAAAGAATAGAAGAAGAACAGATTACCGCGGCTGCCGATTCTGATGTAAATAAATATTGATTAAGAAAAAAAATAACAATGACGGTCAATTCTACCTGAATAAACGATGATAAAAAATGACACAATAACAGAAATCTATTCCTCCCGAAATGGAGAATGTAATATATAAGGTGTGGGTGTGAGTATAGGTCTTCTTCTGAAATCATCCACATCCATATCCTTGCTGGAGTTCAATATTTGTGTATCTAACAAAACTCAATCTATATGTCGTATCAAAATTACATCGATCGACGAAATTGTAACTTCCTCAGCATTTTTGACGAAGTTACTTCAATCTAACTAAATATTAAATAATTATCAATTGATTGATGATATTAAAAATAAAATATATATTTATAGTTAATTTTTCATTTGAAAACAATAATCATCATTTTTACGAATAAACATAAAAGAAATTATTCAGAAAAATCATACATTACTTTTTGGTTGATGTTGTATATAATTATAGATCTATTCTGATGACATCAAGATCTATAACTATTGAAAGAAATTTCTAGAATACTATGCTCTGATTTAAATAGCACATTAACTTTATATTAATAAGAAATATACTACATATAAGGACAAGTAAAATGCTAACCTGAGTCAAAAAAAAAAGACTTCACCTAACTGGATTGTTGAATACTACGTTTCAATCCGATATAACTTATATCAATGCTGCTAATCTCAAAGAAGAACATATCAGACAAACATCATAAGAATGCTAGTAGACAAAAGCAGTAAGAGCATTTTGTAGCGTTGAAGTGTGATGAACAAGATGTTACAAGAATTTATTTTTTTCAGATTTATTGTATATATTCAAACATTCAGATCTATCTTTTCCAGTATATATCATATTTTGACTGAACTATAGGAAAACTGCAATTCGGAATAGGCATCCTGCATCTGAAAGTATTTTTTCGCTAGAATCTTGCCTTCATTTTTTTGCTTTTAGCTTGGTACTTCATTAATCTTCATTTTTAGTCTTGCATTTTATGCCAAAATGAATATCGAGATTCAGAGCGAAAAATGCAAAATGTTCTCGAATAAAATATATTATGAAAGCTGTTCGTTCTAATTATATGATCATATGCTATTTAAATCAAAGCATAGTATCATAGAGATCTCTTTCTTTAGTTACAGACCTTAGTGTCCTGAGAATAGCTTTACAATCATATACAACATTGACAAAAGGTAATGTTTGGTTTTTCTGAGTAATCTCTTCTATTTTTATTTGAAAAACAATGATGTATAAAGGATGGCCCAGAAGTTCTGTCTCGATTTGAATAATAAATTTTTCTTTAGTAAAATACGTAGTTGAAAATTTATCTCTAGGGTGAAAAGATGCAGTTAACCCTTTGAGTCCGAAAATATTTCTGCTGGATTCAATCGACGTCGACTCTCATATTATATTATTCCAAAACTTTCTCAATGAATAACTATATATCTCGTTTACAGATAGTTCGGGAGAACTCTAGAGCATTCTTTATTGCTTCATTCCAAGAGATTAGGTACCAATTTTTATAAATTAGTTTGTGAAAAATAATCACAAAAGATGTGTAGCATTTTTGCTACTATCGAACTCAAAGGGTTAAACACGCGCTACAAAAGGACTTTTATTTGACCCTGCTAACTCTTAGAGTAAAAAAGTTATACGGTTAGAAATATATTTCACAAAAAATAAAAATTAACCGTGAAGTCTTCAGAGCTGAAACAGAAAATAGAGGACTGAATATGGCTTGAGCATTAAGTTCACTGGCAAAATCACTTTAAAATTAATTCTAGATTTCAAACACGTTTGCTCTACGCCGAAAAATAGGGTTTCGAAAACTACAACCAATTCTGAACCCTTTTTAGATTACGTGCATTACTACGAAACTCTTCAAAAGACTTATCAAGGATCTAGGAAACTTTTTTAAGGATTTTGTACCAATACACGTAATCTAAAAAGGGTTTAGAATTCGTTGCAGTTTTCGAAATCCTACTCTTCAGCGTAGAGCAAACGTGTTTGAAATCTAGAATTAATTTTATAATGACTGTAAGTTGATTTTGTCAGTGAACTGAGTGCTCAAGCCTACTGAGTCCGCTATTTTCTTATTCAGCTCTGAAGACTTCATGGTTAATTTTTATTCTTTTGTGAAGCATATTTCTAACCGTATAACTTTTTTACTCTAAGAGTTAGCAAGGTCAATTAAAAGCTATTTTGTAGAGCGTGTTTTACTGCATCTTTTCACTCTAGAGACAAATTTTCAACTACGTATTTTACTAAAAAATAATTTATTATTCAAATCGAGACAGAACTCCTGGGTCACCCCTTATATGTTTTTAAAATGAAAAAATAACTATAAGTGTATCTTTTATTTTTAATATCGTTAATTAATTGATAGTTATTTGATATTTCGCTCAATTGAAGTAACTTTGACAAACTTTTTTGTCGATGTTGCAACTTCGTCGATAGGCCTAAACTCGATATCATATATATATATTTTGTTTTGTTTTCTTTGACCGATGTCGCCATTGAAAATAATGATATTATTCTTCTCTTTTTCTCGTTCAAGATATCTCATATGATGAACACTGGCCATTATTGGTTGCTATACCTTTATTCTGATAACAAAAGAATAATATTTTAAGAAACTAAGAAGAAGTTTTGTTTGAATTTTTTCATATTGTTTTTCACGTTAGACCACATATAGAAAATAAACTGTCAAGAAGTTCGTTTCTTTGAAGATTAGATTGTCTATATACCTAGATCAGAACATAAACTCGTTGCAAATATTTATTGAATTCAATGTTAGTGTTTGACACAAGCATCTTAGACTATATAATTTGAGTCATTTGCTTGTTGTGCTAAATCATCCTTTTTATTGATTAAATGTTTTCGATGTAAGAATCGCCATATCCTTATTTTTTGTTGTACATATGACTATATGATTCAATAAATCGCTCTTTTGGTGCAATAGAATTGTTTGATTTTTGAAAAATTCACAGAGATCATTGAACAGTAGCAGCAGATATGCAAATTTATATATGAAATATTGCTGTTGTTTAATCACCAGTAACTAACCAAGACGGAAACAAGAGAGACCTCAATCTGAAAGTCTGTCGAAGTTTCTTGAAGTCTTTGAGCTGTAACATTTGATATAAAATCTGATGCAAAAGCAATGGGACAAATGTCGACTCGTATGTCTCTTTAATAGAATGGTGCTGAAAGAAAATTGTTTTTACCAGAAGATAGAATATTTTTCCTCTTTGGAATCATGTGTAACTTATTTTTATCGCACGTTCATAAATGAAACAATGCAAAAACAACGAGAAGTACCTTTCAAATCAGTCCACACTGTTCCTATAAATTACAGCACAATATATGGATTCTGATATCTCTTCAATACACACTTTCTCAAAGTAGTATTGTTCGATTAGTCGATAAGAAATTTTCTCCTCTTTCGAACAATGCACGATTTATATTCGTCATACATTCTTAAATGGGGTTGGAAACAAAGGAAAACATTCGGGTATGGATGTGAAGTGCCATTGTAGCGATGGCTGTTCTTTTCTCACACACTTAAACTCACATCTATCCCACACACACATCCTAAAGTAAAGTAAAGTAGATTAAAGCGAATTTAAATACTTACAATTTAATACTGATTTTCCAGACTAACATCATACACTGATGATGGTGATGCACTATTGTCAATCTGCGATGTTAGACTAAAAATCAATATTAAATTGTAAGTATTTAAATTCGCTTTACTTTATTTTACTTTACTTTTTCGAAGTAAAATAAAGATGAAGTGCTAGCCCTACGGGTGAATACTGTTGAGGTGGCTTCTTCGACCACTGATTCGATTTACCAAATAAGTCTTGAATGGAATTTTTTTCGACTGAAAATTTCTATAACGAAACATCAACGCATATGATTACATAGCTTCTATGCATGAGGGTGTGGGTGGGTGTGGGATGTGGGTATGGGTGTGGGTATGATCTTTTGATACTCTAGACACCCACACCCACCCTCGACAATTATTTTCGTGATGAAGAAGTACAGGTCGACCAACATGAGCTGGAAGTCTACTCAACGTTCTCGGAGACAGTGACTTCTTATCGTTTAGCATGGAGATATTCGACTAATGAATATCGATCACAATAATTCAGGGGCGGCGAAATGTATAAATGGAGAAAGGCTTGACTTGCACCCAAATTTTACATTATTAGGTTCGGTTCCAACAGAATCCATTATGTTAAACAAAGACTAATGAAATTATGAACTGATGATTTAAAGTTTTTGAACAGGTTTTTTATTTTTGTTGCGAAGTAAAGGACGACAACAGAAAAATTTTATCATTAGATCTTAACAATTAGCAGCATCTTTTTATTGTTATCAATTCATGACAAATATAGATTGATTTAGGAACAGATCACTAATATGTACTTTGAGATGCTATATCATATCAACAATGAATGATTTGGATCAACTGATTAATCACCGTATTCTAATAACCTTTCCTAAGGTATATCTAAAAGGATGAAATTCGATCTAATGTTATATGGATACAACAATAAAAT
Organism: Rotaria sordida; assembly: GCA_905250125.1. Classification (NCBI taxonomy): domain Eukaryota; kingdom Metazoa; phylum Rotifera; class Eurotatoria; order Philodinida; family Philodinidae; genus Rotaria; species Rotaria sordida. Next base: position 10,971 of record CAJNOL010003037.1, on the reverse strand, counting down.
GTAAGTGTCTGAAGTCTACATAGATTTCTTTTGAGAAAAGAATTATGAATGAACCCTCTATTTTTCTCCATATATAGGCCCTGTTCTTATATGTAACCAATGGAATCATAACAGACAAACATATGACTCAAAAAAAAAATACGAGACTTTCTAATTTATTATGTAGAAGTCTAACCTAAACCAGTTTTCGAATAAAAGCAACTTTTCTCGCTTAATATTGTGCATGAGCATCCTGTAAAAATAATTCTTTTCAAATTCTTTCAAACCAAATATCAAATGAAATTTATTTCAATGAACAAAATCTGAATATATTATGCAACCATATAATCTATAGATTATTCGTTTTCAGTCAATGTAGCAATGTAAAATAAATTGTTGTTTGACCTCGACGATATATGTCATAGGCAGAAAGCAACAATTTAATTCGTCTGAAATATATCACTCCTAGAAAAATAACTATTGGAATTCTATACAACATATCTTATTGGTTGAACCAGCGAGTTTGACGACTATTGTTTGTTTTGCATATATATAAATAGAAACAATATATCGAATGAACATATATACACACACACAAAATGTCAGATTATCTAAGTATTTTGCCTACTAAATTAATCGAATATATTTTCGATTATCTTTCCATCTTTGATATTCTTTCATCAATATATTTCGTCAATAAACGTCTTTATTCTATTTGTCTCATCTATTCTCATTTTCGACTTGATTTTAATTGTATAGCTAAAAAGAAAAAACAATTTGAATTTATTTGTAATCAATTACCTAATCTGGCATCACGCATCTTTTCATTAGACTTTGAAGATGATGATAATCGAATAACAAATGCAAAATTCAATCGTTTTTTTTCTTCGATTACTATGAATAATATTTTTTCAAATTTATATTCAGTTACATTGAATAATATCGATTCAAAGATGTGGAATTTGATTCGAACTCGATTATCATTATTTATATCATTAAAATCAATAACTATGAATTCTATCTGTGATTTAAAAAAATCGACACCAATATTAGTGTCACTTATTTTTCATGATATTCTATTTACTGTTAAATCATTGAAACATCTATATCTTCACGCATTATGCTGTGGAAATGAAATAATAACCATTTCATCATCTTCTTTAATACAAACATTGACTATTGAGAGTCTAACAGTAAAAGGTATTGCAATTAATCTACGTGAAATTTTTTCGATTGCACCAATGTTACGTCAACTCGATACGGAATTAATTAAAACTCAATTTAATGATATGAACATGATTTTTCAATCATCTATTTATTTACAAAAACTATCCATTACTAGCGGTTCTATGACTATGTTCAAAATAAAACATTTACTCTCATCAATGATCTGTCTTACTCATCTTAGTCTTGATGTCTATGTTGTAGATAATAATATGATTAATGGCAATGCATGGATACCACTAATGACTCGAATAGTTATATTTCAATTCATATTTAAAATTTCAAACGATATTAATATCGATCTTGATTCATTTCGTACTCAATTTTGGCTTGAAGAAAAAAAGTGGTATGTAACATATGATCAAGGGACCGATATGTATCTTTCATTTCTCTATACAAATCCATATTTTAAAGACTATTAGTGTCCATATGTATATGGGAAGAAAACATTAATAGAATCAACTGGATTAGAACCAACAACATATCCATATGCAAAAAATCTCTTTTTTAATACTGAATTATCAATGCCAGAAATATATTTACGTCGAATGACTTATGCTGATACATTAATCATCGAAAATAATTTTAACAATTCACTTGAATATATCACCAGTTTTATCGATTTATCACGAATCACTAATTTCATACAAAGGGGATTGGAAACAAAAGTGTTAAATAATAAATTTGTAGAAATTCTTTATAATCTTCCACATTTACGTTCACTTGGTTTATATTTTTCAACTCTCATCTCACTTTTTGATCGACATTGGCCACGAATTATTAATCTTAACATGAACTTTGATCCAGATGATCAAATTGAATCATTATCATCAAAGCAAATTGATGCCCTTTGGTTTTCGTTTACTCAGTTAGAACAGTTAAGTTTTGATTGTCGAAGTGTTCGAAATCTATCAAAATTATTCAATACAATGACAATGACGTTATCGAATATATGCATTTGTCATTATGGTTATAGAAATAATTTAAATCGTCAAATGGTAACACGTCAATGGCTTGAACAAAATACAGAATTACGTCACTTTGAATATTTTCAAAATGATGAAAAAGTTTATATATGGCTTTAGTGTGTCTATGTTTTTTTTCTTTATATACACAAAAATTGTAATATTACTTTTCTCTTTTTCTTTGTGTCATGTTGTTTGAATAAATTGTTTAATATAAATGTAGAATTTCTTTTACTTAACCTTAAAGATATTATATCAAACTTGACTTGTCGAACAGGAACAAAGCAATGGCGGAGCCAAGAAGCAAGGAGGAGCTCATCTCTCCCCTGTAGTGAAACTTTTAATGTGTATTTTATTAGTTAAGCAGGCTTAAAGACCCATAGAGGAGGGACGCTTAGTCTACTCTAGTTCAAAATCCTAGATTCACTGCTACAATAAAGTTCGTTGCATCTTATCTGAAAATGTGTTATAAACTTTTTTCCATTTCAAAATAAAATGGATTTAATTGTTTGTTGAATGACTCAACAATACGGACGGCTATTGAACTTGGGTTTTCACCGTTAGAAAGAAGATGAAAGAGAGGTACAAGTCTACCTGAGAATCGAAATATTTGAAAAGTTTTCAAAGAATTTTCTAGAAAATCATCGTATGATTTGTTTGATTAGGTGTATGTTCAACTTCAATTTTGTCGTATTGTAGCTCAGTATCTACTCTATAGACCCTGTAATGTTTAGACGTTTTCGACTCTTCCGTTGGTATTTACTGGACAAGCAAGTTACGAAATTTTGGCCTGAAAATTTGCCTATAGATAGGCCTAATGATTCATAGGATAGTCTGAAAGTTTTAACCAAAAAGGATATTTCTTTATCGAGATATTGAATTTCGAATAAAGTTGAATAGACGCTTAATCAATCTCATCAGACGGTGTTTTTTCAGAAAACAATTTGGTCTGAAGGTAAATTGGTTAAAAGTTTGAATTGTGAGCATCTTACATAAACTATAAATATCTTAAAATTCGAATATCATCGTCCATGCACTCCAACAGTAGCTCGTATTTTGAGTTTATTAATTTGGCAATGAGATCTTTAATTCGATCCGAATATGTCTAATCTTATTAATTGACAATACAAACATCTCCAGTGTAAGATCAACTAATTCAACAAAATGACTCTTCCATGACAAATTCATCTAGAGAATTCTTTTATCAGACAAGATTTCTTCCAATATTAAATGAGACTTTTCAACAATCGAATTCAACCTTGATCTTTCGAATAAATATAGAATGAGCCAAAAGCAATAATACTGAAGAACAAAACTCGAATATCTTCACTACATGCTGACTAAAAAGGTTGGTTTTTTTGACCATTGATAAAAGAGTATTCATAGGTGATATGAACAAGAGAAAGATTCTTTTCAACTATCGTACTTGACTGCAATAAACAACTAAACTTTGATAAGTTATAGAAAGTCATATTGAATTTTTCTCAACAAATTCTCATTGTTTTAATGGCTAAAAATTTTAGGATAAAATGAGTAAAGAGACATGTATCTATAATAGTAATCTCCGACCAAGCAACAATACTGTAGAGAATTAATAGAAAACAAATTCGGCATAATTTATTTTTTAACAAGGAAAAGATTACATAGCTTTCTTATAACTCAACAACGTTATAGTTCTTTATTACAGTCAAGGATGATACTTCAAAAGAATCTTTCTCTTATGCGTGTGACTTATAAGCACTTGTTTATCAATGATCAAAAAACTAATCTATTTAGACAATATCTAGCGAAGATATTCGGTATTGTCACTTTTGAACCATTCTGTATTTATTTATTATCGAACGATTATCTAGATCAAATTAAAGAAGAATTCATTCAAATAAGATCGTACTGATTCTTGATCTTGCAATAAGAAAAAAGAAATCTTCATCTCACAGATTCTTTTCTATTTCGATGCAATTTCATTCTCAATCAATTTATCGAAAAAGATAAAAAAGGTCACTCGGACGAATTTCTCATATTGACATCGTTCGTCTTGTTATTGAAGACAATGGTTAAGTACAGAAAAAAATTCAGTTATTTCGAAGATTGAAATCAATTGAACTCGTGTGAATTAATTTGAAAAGAAAGAATTTATTCAATAAAATTTAATGTTGATTGTTGAGATTCGAGAGATATTTTACTTCAAGCAAAATTCCATTGTTTCAAATAATATTAGACAAGGATATGTAAATCTTTATTCGAATAGTTGACTGTTTTATGACGATTGAAATCCACTTTTGACAAATGCAATTCCATGTCTCAAGGATAATCTAAAAATCAATCTCTAACCGATAGAAAATCATATTGCAACTGATACTATTCATATTAACGTTCATTAGCTAATTAATATAACTCTATAGATATCACAAGAATTCATTCTATCTACAAAACTAATTCATACTATAACGAACGACGAGATTCGACCAATAAACAGTGTACAAATGGCGACCAATATGAACGCAATGAATATCTATGAGTATGAAATTCATATATCATTACACACGTGACCACTGATAATGTCAGACACCGGAAAAAAAAACATCACTTATATAACATATAGATGGTTCAAAGACAAAGAAAAACATCATTCTATATTCTATGAAAAGAATTTTTCCGACACGTAAAATACTATGACCAAAGAATCAGATCCATCAAACCAAAATATGCCTATAACATATCTAAATTACAAGCTAGAAAAATCCATCCGCTTGATTGTCCTCCTTTTTTACATGCTCTATCCCACAAGGTTAAGAACAACTTCCAATTCCTTCAAATAACACCAGGTCATCAAGTACTTCTGAAGAAACTCGAAGTTTTATGCGACTAATCTGCAATCTTCGAAAAATGTCTTCTCGAACTGTAAAATCATTTGTAAATAGGTTTTACATGGAGTGATCAAAAAGTTCTCGGACCTCTTTTTATTTATTCAAAGAAATGACATTTCGTCCATTTCTCCACATTATATATTAGAGGTAGCCGTCTTAATATTCCTCGGGAGGTTTCATCCTTTTAACTCGCTTTTATGGTTCCGTTCGAAGGAAACAATTTGAACTGACCGGCTATTGACGAATTTCACCGGCCTTTTGGGTCTTAAAAAAATTGAATAAATTTTTAGATGGCAACCAGATTTCAGGTGGTACCATTAGTGGCTAACAGCCTCATGTCTGTCATCAAAACATTGAATCGAAATTATTATCCGAACTTGGATTCAGAGGTGAAACTCGTCCTTTGAGTGACATTAATCCGTAACAGTGTCGGAAACAAGAAGATATTCCAACTTTTGAACACATACGAGCTATTACTTATAGTGTAACCATTTCTATAGTGACTAGTAATACTACCTATATTAGTGATAAAGACCTAAATTTATTACTAGTTAATCTAGCCAACAGCGAAGGATGGCCATGGTCTATCACTCCATCAGTTTTCTCTGTGTTTTTTTGAGTAATAGATATGGTGACGTTAGTATCTGGTTTTAAGTGAGCAGAGTCAAGTTAGGACTCATCAGGAGTACTCAGCATAGACTGAACTTTCACATCCTTGGTATTATTGACAAATTCAAGATAGCCTAGATAATCAGCACCTGTAACAAATGATCAGGGGTAATAACCAAGAGGATCAATTTTATACCTATTGTTTCGAAGTAAATAGTACCACAGGAATGAGTTAAAAGGATGAAATTTTCTGTGGAATATCACGATAACTGCCTCTAATATATGGTGTAGACAAATGAACGAAATGTCGTTTCTTTGAACAAAATGCGATGAATTCCGAGAACTTTTTGATCACCGTATGTAGTTGATTTTTTTAGTTTTTCTATGATGAATAAGGAAAAACGAATATACAGCTGATAAAGTAAAAATGAGAGTTATTCGGTTAGTTTGCAACGCAATAGCAAGATATTGGGCCATCTTGTCCCCTATGGGATTCCAAGAAAAGTCTAATGTAATGAGTGTTTGCATAGACAGAAGAACATAGATATGATGGAGAGAAAGAGAGAATAATGATCACCGTTTGGTATCGTAGTGTAACAGCGAGATATTGTGCTCCTTCGACTCCAAATTGATTCCAAGAAATGACCAATGTGTTCAGTGTCTGTGTTGAAAAGAGAAGATAAATATACAAAAGATGACTAGGTAATAACCATCATCTCATTAATCATTAAGATATCTGCAAGATGCATTCTCATTTGTTGTCTCTCTGAATAATAGTACCTCTCAAGAGTTTTTTCTGGATTTTACTAATCTCAGGATTTATCTTAGAATCAAATGTAAAGAAAAGATTGATGTTGAGGTCCGATTCTTCAAGATCATGATATTTTTTTGGTATTTTAAGAATATACAGTATGCTATTAGAAAATGAATTTAGAAGTTTGAAGAAATCCAATAAATCCATAAAAAAATTCCATAGTTCTTCTCTGTTTGAAAAATCAATTTTCGTTCGTATTATTCGAAGATGATGAACGAAGAAATAAATTTATGTAATCAATATAACGTGTCTCAATGTCTTCACGCGTCAAATAAAACTGTTTTAGACTGTAAGTGTTACGACCTTGCTTGCCTTGAGGATTATCGCGAAGCCAAGCATACATTGCTATTTCGAATTCATTCGACTAACGTAGACCGAAATAGTCATAAATATGACGCACAATACCAATTGGGTTTTTCGTTAAATCATCATAAACAATATCAACAATAAGACCCCACCCACACTCCACCCTGTAGGTAAACTACCAGTTATGTCTAATGGAATTGTATGCAATGCATCAAATAATATTGTAGTAGCTCTGTCATTTAATGATGCATGACGATTTTTAATTTCATTTTTAAATCGAATGATGTGAAGTCGATCTGGATCAGGAACGTGAGAATGTTCAAAAGGATTATTTAATTAATACTTCCATTTGGTTATTTGTTTGACCACGACCAGAAAATAGCATAAAGAAAAGTTGCAAAATTAGATTTAACGTTTTATACTTACTTCTACAGTTCCGATCTTCACAACAAAATAAACGTTTTTCTTCTGTTATTTGATGCTGAGTATATAAGCATCCCGAAAAATCTATCATTGAATTTCCTCGAAAACTCTTTAACACTTGAATTGTATTCATTTTTCTTTCTATTGTATGAATTTGTTCGAGATGACAACAACTACTAATGCATCTGATCAAATGACCAAAAGAAAAATAATTTCGTTAAAATGTAGAACAGAAAAAAGATATTCATTGATTCTTCATTAATCTTTTTAATCGTGATGGTTCACTAGACACAAAATGAAATTGGGATGAAAAGTGTGGGACGAAGTGTACGAGTAGCACATTTTCTTCTTGATGTTAATCGATTTGTTTAATTATCAACAAATTAATGTTTTCAACAATATGAAACATTTTTGTTTATTTTAGCAACTAGTCTAATAGCATCTATGTTCGCTATTTGATAGATTCGATTGATTATTGATAAATGTGATTTGAAAAAATAATTAGATATAAATATTTGGAGAGATTTCATTAATCAATGTTATTTATTAGGACAAATCATATTATAAGTTGATGGAGAAAAACACAAGAATACTATAGTTTACAAAAACTAATCAAATTTGAAATTGTATTCATATGATTAATCGTATTTTATACTGAAAATTCATTTTAATCTATTTTTGTCAATAAATAATAATATTGAACTTAATAAAATATTATTTATTCCTCATTTAATCAAATCATATATGAGATAAAGATGTTCTCAATTAAAAATATTTATTATAATAAAGATGATCTATTATTGACGGATGAAGGAAAGTAAGTCGATATGGAATTGCGAAATTGCCATGCGTGTTAAACTTGATAGCTAAATTCAGTTATTCAATTATTCAATTATTCAAGTTTAAAGTATTCCTCTCGTTCTAAGGATGTAACGAAAACACACACAGGGTATCTCTTCGACTGTGGGTGCCGCACAAATACACAGAATATTTCATAGCTTGAACAGTTGAGTACTTGAATTAAAAACATTTGCTCAACATCCAATTTGTGTTCGAATATTGTCAAAGAATTTCAAAACACAAAACTTTTGTGAAAATTATCATTTTCATGTAGTCGAACAGTAGATAGATAATGCATTAATTAGACAATGTCAAAATAGTTCTTTATTACATCAAAAAAAAACTAAGCTGCATGTTCTTACAAAATGAATGTGATAGATACAATAAAAAAAAAAGATAAATCAGTATGTAAAATGTCTGTATGATGACAGATATCAAAACCACAATCTAACATAAGTATAAAAACCACGTGTGCATTTGTAGTGAAAATTTCTCAATTCAGTATTTTGTTCGATCCACTGACGTGTTATCAATTGTTCATCATTGACAATGTATTGTTGTCTAATCATTATATATGTTAATGTCATTTTCATTCTATTGAGAAGTTGTGCTAGATCAGTTATATATGTTGAATCAATGTCGAGTTGTTCGATATGAGGAAATGAACGACAAAGTGCATCGATATCATTTGAAGATAAGATGTAAGGTTGACTATCGAAATCATTTTTAATCTTCAAATTAATAATATGAGGCCATTCATGAGAACAGAGATAAATGAGATTAATAGGAGAGATTTTGAGCCGACGCAAACGAGGCAAACTAAATAAAAATTCAATGTAATTTGCAGATGAGTTTGTACTGAACTTAGAACTAATGATACATGTCATAATTTGTGATGTATCAAGACAGATTAGAAGATCATTGAGCGTCGTGGAATATGTTGTTGTGACATTTGATAAGTACAACGTTTTGATATTATTGTACCTGTATAGAAACGGATATTTCAGATACTCATCATTAATTGCTAATCGATGAACATGGAAAAATGATAATGGTACTGATGCAGTTGTTTCTGATATTAGAGTTCCAAATATTTCATGTGGTGGATTAACAATAATCGAAGAACAATTTGAATAGAGTACTGAATAATCATTAGGATTCGAACATCGATCATATGTAACAAACCATTTTTTCTCTTCAAGCCAAAATTTTGTACGAAATGAATCGAGACCGAGTGGTTGTTCTCTGGAGGCATACTCCGAGAATTCAAATTTAAATTCGAAATGTTTTATCTTTTTCAATAATAGTTCCCAAGCAAAACCATCAGCCATATCATTATTGACATCATCAGCAATTATAACTAAATAAACAAGTTGTGGATACGACCAGAGTAAAGCTGCTATCTGTATCTAAGTGTATGAGTGCAGATCGATTCTCAGTTGTTGTAAATACATTGGACGAGGATAAATATTATGTAATATCCCACTTCGATTTTGAATTTTGCATTCAAGAGTATGAAGCATTGGTGTAACTGTAATAAGATTCAATAGATCGATTTCTATCGATTCTATACACAAATATTGAACAGAAGATAATATCGATGAATTTGGAGGACGAATTTGTAAATCATTCTCATTAATGTGATGAATCATTTTGACAGAGAGACGTTGAAGTAATGACGAAAGGAAAAGTAGTTCGCTCAAAACAATAGATGGAGTCGGTTTATTTTCAGAAATATTAGAAAAGGATAAATAAATAGATAACATCGTAATGAATGGTGGAAGTTGACTTTTGAATAAGCACCATGTATCATATTCTATATATGTCAATGTCAACGAACGAAGATTTGAAAATGTTTTATTAATGATGTTGAATCGAGAGAAGAAAAGATTATTTATCATTGATGCCGTCAGATCGTTTTTGTCGAAAAGTATCAAAGATTCAATTTGAGATGTCGAATATAATATTTGAGTACAGATCGAGTCAAATTGGCTTTTTTTCATAGATTTATTCATACAACTAAAGTCCAATTGAGAGCGAGGAGAAGTTAGAGAAATCGAACGAAGACGTTTGTTGACCAAACATACAAATAAGAGAATATCAACTAATGGAACATTCTCGAGAATTTTATAAACTAATTCTACAGGTAAAGTTGTTAGATAATCTGACATATTTTTTCTCTGATAATGTCGTTGCTATTTTTCTTTTTGACAGCAGCATATATATAGACAAATGGAAACAATAATCGTCGTGTTCGCTTTATTAAAATATTCGACGACTGTATTGAGTGTATTTTGTCAAGAAAATGCTTTGTTTCTATATTGACCTTAGCTGTTATTGGATGAATTTGGCTTTTTAATGCCGACTTGAAGTCGATAGTCTAATAATAGCAAACGATTTTTGATGAAACTGTTTTTCATATTCAAGTTAAATATTAATCTTGATCAAACGAATTCTTACAGAAGGGTGAACCTATAATTTTGAGTGTTACTGTATATATGATAAAACATCTTTTTCTAATAAACTATTTTCTCATTACTAAATTTTTATCTGGTTGAAACAAACTTATTTACAGATAATATCTCAAGTTTCAAGTAACATAACGAAATTTCACATTTTTTTTTGAGGGAATGGAGTCTTAAAGATTAATTATTGCGGCAAATGAATTAACGATTGACCATAACTAAATAACTTATCAATAACACGAACAAGATCATCAAGTGAACTATTAAGTAAATGCGAAATATTTTCGTCAGCAATACCAATAGATTATTTTGAAAAAATTAATCAACGATAAATTTGTAATATGATAGATACTTATAATATGTGCAATCGTCTATGAGATTAATTTTCATCAAATGATGCTAATAAAGTATTCCTTTCAATTGTGCTAGCCATTTGTCTTTAACATAATTCAGTTTGAAAATACCCATCTACAAAGAGG
>CAJNOL010003036.1:383-22443 GCA_905250125.1 Rotaria sordida | reverse complement strand
AGGTTAGCATTGATATAAGTTTCTATCCTATAGGATCCGATCGGATTTTGAAAATTAAGTGCTGAAAATGCCGAAAATGGCATACTTATATATCTCCATTAGAGCTTACCATTGATATAAGTTTCTATCCTATAGAATCGGATCGGATTTTAAAAATTCACTTCTGGAAATGGCCCAAAATTCATACCTACATATCTGCATTGAAACTTATCATTGATATAACTTTCTATCCTATAGGATCCGATCGGATTTTCAAAAATTGAGTTCTAGAAATTGTCAAAAGTGTGTCTCTACATATCTCGCTTGGAGCTCATTGTTGATATAAATTTTTGTCCGATCAGATCCAATGAGATTTTGAAAATTGAATTCAGGAAATAGTCAAAAATACATACCACTATGTCGCGATTGAAGGCCATCGTTGATATAAGTTTTTATCTTATCGGATCCGATGGAATTTTGAAAATTGAGTTCTGGAAATGGCGAATAATACATATTTATATCACACATTGTAGCTTAGCATTGATATAATTTTCTATCCTATCGGATCCGATGGGATTTTGAAAATTGAGTTCTGGAAATGGCGAATAATGCATGCTTCTATCTCACATTGTGGCTTAGCATTGATATAATTTTCTATTCTATCGGATCCAATGGGATGGTGAAAATTGAGTTCAGAGAATGGCGAAAAATGCATATTAGTATTTCACATTGTAGCTTAGCATTGATATAATTTTCTATCCTATCGGATCCAATGGGATTTTGAAAATTGAGTTCTGGAAATGGCGAAAAATGCATGCTTCTATCTCACATTCTAGCTTAGCATTGACATAATTTTCTATCCTATCGGATCCGATGGGATTTTGAAAATTGAGTTCTGGAAATGGCGAATAATGCATATTTATATCACACATTGTAGCTTAGCATTGATATAATTTTCTATCCTATCGGATCCGATGGGATTTTGAAAATTCAGTTCGGAGAATGGCGAAAAATGCATAGTTGTATCTCACATCCTAGCTTAGCATCGATACAATTTTATATCCTATCGGATCCGATCGGATTTTGAAAACTGTGTTCCGGAATTGAGCAAATGGGCATACCTACATGTGTATTTTCTTGTTTAGCGTTGATATAATTGTCTTTCGTGTCGAATGTGATAGATTTTTGAAACTGATTCCTGGAAAGGGCTAGAGATGTGTGCGTATAGAGCTCTGTTCGATAATATTATGGTTAGAATGTTGTATCGTGTAAGATTGTATTGAATGTGTGGAATATGGGTGTGGAACTCTTTGTTGAGGAAGGGATGTATGCAATTTAGTGTCTGTTTTTGCTTTCATCGATTGGTAGGCTAGTTTGAGTATGTTTTTGAAAGACGATGTTTAGTGTAAAACGCATGTAGTTTTTTAATTCATGAGAATGTGTCGTTAGGGGTGAATGTTTAGCTTTTTTTGGCTGGCTTTAGCAGAGATGCTATTATGGACGTCTGGTAATTTTATGAGGATAGGTTGGTGAATAGTATTGTTTGAGTTAGGCTTCGCAGGCGGTTCGTAATGGTTTTGTGTATGAGTATATTAGTATTTCGAATTTGTGTGCATTATTTATTGTGCGTTGAGATGTTTTTTTGGTTTTAAATATGGCATTTGATGGATTATGAACAGTTGGAGCGATTCGGCTTCCGTTAGTAACGTTAGTGTTGGCTGCCGAAAGTGGTTTCCGATCGGCTTCCGTTCCGATAGCTGCCGATCGGATGTCGACAGTAGGATCCGATAGGATTGCCGATACCGGGGATTCCGTCACATTTCCGTAACCGGTTTTCCGGGAAAATCCGATAGGATTCGGCCGAATTTGGTAGGAATCCGATAGGATGCCGATAGGATCCGAGACGGAACCTATCGGATCCTATTATCAGATTGGTCGACCTGGGTGTTTATATTGATGTATAAATTCTGTTTATCTCATATAGACGATCATTTATATAGATGTACACTTATTCTTCTTGTGACCGTTGACGTCAATGAAAAAATAATGCATTTTTTCTATATTATAAATCGATAATGAATGAATGAACAATGAACAGTGTTTCTCTTTCTCATCAATTAGAATATTATCATTGGACGAATAATTAGAAAGTCTCTTTAGTGATGATGCAATAAATATAGCAACATGATCAGGGTATTGTTCATATCTAGACGATAGGATTCTGATATTCATATATGGTTAGATAGAGCTCGTCGAGCTCTATCTAACCATATATGAATATTGCACAAAAAAGGTTCTTTGCTCGACTTTTCAATTACGTACACCTCACAATATATCAATTACAGAGTTTTGGTAATCTATTTGTAACAATTAAGTTTTCTGGATTTTCTTTTTTACAAGATTAACATTTACGAACCGATGAAAAGCAGCAATAGTATGTTCAGAAGTAGGATGGGTGTGGGTGTCTAAAGTTTTTGTTTAAACTCACACCTACACTCACACCCACACACCTACCCCATACCCACACGTCAAATGTCTTGCCAGCCTAATACAAAACGTTCTACGTATACATTTCTTCAATTCTTTGACAAGAGCCGACGAATATTCTTTTCAATCTTTTCACGACTTATATGGCCGACAGGTAGGATTTTCTGGTAGATCGCCAAAGATCGATGGTAACAATCAAGTGCTTGCTTTCGTCGATTACAGCTTTCGTAGACGACGCCCATGTTGTTAAGAGTAGAAGCAATATCAGGATGCTCACTAGAATAATACTTCTCGAGCATGTCTAGTGTTCGTCGATGGTAATCGAGCGCTTCATCGTACTTTCCTTGATCGCTTAACACACGACCCATGCTATTGAGGCACGAAGCAGTGTCAGGATGACCAGCAGGATAGTACTTCTCTCGTATGGACAGCGTTTCTCGATAGAAATCAAGGGCTTCATCGTATTTTGCTTGGTTGTGCAACACACTACCAATATTGTAAAGACTCGTAGCGATATGGGGATGATCAGGAGGAAAATATTTCTCTTGAATGGTTCGTGCTCGTCGATGGAAATCAAGTGCTTTATCGTACTTTCCTTGATTGCCCAGTACATTACCTATGTTATTGAGGCTGTAAGCAATATCTGGATGACCATTGGAGCAGCATTTTTCTTGTATAATCAGCGCCCGTCGATAAAAATCAAGTGCTTCATCGTACTTTCCTTGAACTTCCAACAAACGACCAATGTTGTTTAGGCTTACAGAAGTATCGAGATGACCATTGGGATAATATTTCTCTCGTATAGTCAGTGCTCGTCGATAGAAATCAAGGGCTTCATCGTACTTTCCTTCATTTTTCAATACAGCACCAATATTGTTGAGTACATTAGCCGAGTCTTTTTCCCTAGGTGGATCAACATTCATCATTCTCCGGTACGCATTATCATAGTATTTTCTTGCTTTCTCCCATTCTCCTTTGAAGTGAAGTGCTCGACCAATATTAAATTCGATCCATGCCGGATCTTCATCTTTCGAATTGATTAACAGCTGTTCAAAGTATCGTTGAGATTTTTCATATTGACCCATGTTGCACATCAGCCTACCAAACATAATTCCAACACTTCGCTCTTTCGTTTCACGACGTGCCGCTTCGAGATAATCTTGGATAACCACTTGTCCTTCATTCGTTGCAGTCATATTGATTACCGACACTTTCCCATCATGTTCCACATTTTGAACTTGAAAAGCTGCACTCAAATCAAACAGAACTTCTTTTTCTTCGGGATATACACTCAGATGGGAAATGTCAGCGAAAATGACGCTATTGCCTAGCTGTTGCACATGACATTTGATATTGAAGAGAACAGGCACTGCATCGCTTCGGTTCGTAGATTTCATGGCGAAGGCCAGTGCTCGAGAACGACTTCGACTAGTCGACAAAAATCCATTGGTCGAGATCAGTTGACCTTGCTTTGTTTTGAACTGATCGAGTTCGGTATTCGACAATTTCGCTCCACGATAGACCATCATAGTTTGCTCGCCCGATTGTATCATCTTTTGATGTTCACGAGCAAGACTCTCCGAGAGATCACCAATGAAGAATCTAAAGATGTACAGTTGATCAATGTCTTCACTTCTCAGTGCCTTATTCACCAGCTGATAGACGAACGATTGTTTCGAATACCATCGAATGGCATTTTCTGGTTGATAATCACGCTCGAATTCATCGATAAGTTTCAATTGTTTTCCAATGTCTCGATAATATCGACGACACATGGTGAGCATCTCTTGTTTAGCTTGTTGGCTACGAGGAAGACGCAAGATGACATCATTGAACAATTGAAACCACAGAAACTCTGCTGCTTGTTGCGAGAGATCTTTGAACGCCTTCTGATGTCGATCGAAAAAGCTGAATGTTGCTAGTTGTTTATCGACAAGATCGATTTGATCTCGAATCGAGACACATAATGGATCGAGACTGTCATAGATATCGATGATTTTTGAGTATTGAGCAGTGAAATGTTCATATTTAGCTTTTTTATAACAAAAAATAAATATGGAATCTATTTGATGGAGATTAGCCACTAATGGCAGCAGTTCAGAAGCACGAGAGCCGGAGGTGATTAGAAAAATCTTCTCTTGTTGAATGGACTGAATGAATATGAGGCATGATTGAAGCTCGGTGTGAAAAGCAACATAGTTGTTGATCTCACGAAGTTGTCGCATGGTGACTTTAGTATCAGCATAAGAGCCGATTTTTGGGTCGAACCATATGAGTGTGGTGCTCTCCTTGTTCTCTTCGTGACTAGCGATTGATAGCGGCGTTGATTCGGCCATGAATACGTGAAGTGAAAGAATTGTCAGCTGCTGCAACGTACGTGAATCTGAATTGTGAAAGTAATCGTAATTCACTCAAAGTCAATGGTAAACTGATCTTTTTTGCTGCTGCATATTGATAAGGCTGTTTTATTTTTTTTCTCTTCTATCATCAGTCTCTCCAAGCTGGTAGTTGTGGCATACTTTTCAAAATCTATTTGCTTTTATAAAGAATAAATATTATTACAACCTTCGAACAGAAAAAAAAGAAAGAGATTTCTTCAGAATACGACGAATAATGTATTCGCATAAGAAAAGTATTCTGACAACGAGTGTCACTTTTATTTTCATTTTTTTCTTATGTCTCAAAAGAAAAGAGAATTCATCACTATAATCTTTGTTGATGAAGATAGCAATTATCGTATGACTGCATAGATGCAGAACATAGAATCGTTTTGCTTCACTTTTAGTATCGATCGCATATTTCAATCGTCCAGACAACATAACATCATGAAAAATACATGTCGGTATGAGTCAGTGTGAGAGTATGGCATAGATCTCTTCAGTTTAGCCATGTTCACATCTATACGTTCACAAAGTCAAATTTTAAAGTGACACAATCAACATAGACAGTCTCAAAGTCATTAATGTCGGTTTCCCACATGAGAGTGTGGGCTCTAGGCTTCTCTTCGTTCACATCTACATTCATGTCCATACGTTACGTCTCACCCACATCTACACTCTCGAGAATTCGCTTCCCGGCGAAGCTAAATGCTTGATATCTGGATAATATGTTTCAGAACCATTTGTGCAAACAATTGAAGAAACCAAAAACAAGCTGTCATAGAGGAAAATGCAACATTTTCCCTACGATCTAAACTATTGAATAATACTTATCTTCTTCTAACTTTTCTATCGATTCGGTTGTACATTAAATTTACATAAAAATACCTATTCCTGATTTATTTTTTCATCTGTCTTTTTTCTTCTAAAAACTAACAACTAAACAGTTATTCACGCAATTCATATTTTATAAATTTCATTTACATATCTTATCTTAAATAACTTAAGTATTTAAGAGAGGGTCCGCGAGAGGGCCACCCTAGGTCGCCGGGGAAAAAAATTTTTTTTTCGATTTTATCTTCTTAAATGATAAGTCTAGGTAAACTATAGTTAAATCCAAAATATTAGCGCATTTGGTTTTACCTATGAAAAATGCGACCTAAAACAAGTTTAAGGGGGTCAAAATTGACCCTAAAAGCCGCTAAAAATGGGTGTGCTCAGTATTTTGATATTTTCTCATGAATGGTTTGACCGTTTGAGATCGGACACATCTCATTAGATAGAGAATAGTATAGGCTACAAATTTATTCAACATTGATGATTCATATCTGAGATGAAAGAAACCCTATAGATCAAAAACCTTCCAAATCTCAAGAAATTCGACACTCTGCGATAGCAGTATTTTGGGCTTTTCTTGAGTGGTGCAAGCGATCCCAAACTTCTTTTTTTACTAGACATAGATCTTGTCAAGATACATCTTTTGACATTAAATTGTCAACACGAAAAAACCAGGGGGGCCAAGTTAGCATGGACCACACTGTCCCGTATCCTACCTAGTCATCATTGATCCTACCCCACAAAGTCATACAATTTCCACAGAAATCACGAAAATGGACTTCAGACTCGTGTTCAGCTTGAAAAACTGGGTTAGATAGGTTATTTTAGATTGATTTCTTATTTGTACCAAGCGTGTTCAAGATCATGGGTCCACTTCATGGATATATGATACACATATGCAACGGTGTTTTGATAATAATTCACCAATACTAATAGCTATCGAGTTCGGATTTTTACCATTCGACAGCCCTTTTCAAAAGCTACAAAACTATATATTTTTCAAGCTTATAACTCTTGATCACCTCAGCCATACCGAGCCACATTTATCTTGGAACACGATTTTCTGCATTTTTGCTCCCTGTTTAGCCCCTTTTCCGTTACAAAACAACATATTGAATCGAAACCAATGTTATATTCGGAATCAGCGTTAAAAACTGAGTCGATCCATGTATGTTTTAAAGATTTCTGAGAAAAAAAATTTTCCTATGAATAAATGACCCTGTACTCCTCCTCAGATTTCGTGAAAAAATGATTTTTCTCAAAAGTGCCATTTATCGTGTGAAATGAAATAGTCGAGCTTGTGTAACTTCAACAAAAGTAAAATAGCGAAAGACTAAACAACTCGAACACGATTTTGAGGGAAGTCATTTTTTCATGAACCCTGAGGGGGAGTACAGGGTTATTTTTTCATAGGAAAAAAATTTTCTCAAAAACTTTTGAAACATACACGGATCGACTCAGTTTTTAACGCTGACTCCGAATATGACATTGGTTTTTATTGAATTTGTCGTTTCGTAACGGAAAAGGTGCTAAACAGGGGGCGAAAATACAGAAAATCGTGCTCCAAGACCAATATGTCTCGGTATGGCTCAGGTGATGAAGAGTTATAAGCTTGGACAATATATAGTTTTATAACTTTCAAAAAGAGCTATCGAATGCTAAAAGCCGGGACTCGATAGCTATTTAATATTGGTGAATTATTATCAAAATACTGTGGCATAGATATAAACCACTAATGGCAATCCGACTCGGCAAGAAGAATACTGTTCTAGGACCTTGAGGGTGATTTATAACATGTCACAGCTCCCTTAGCATAAAGAAAACCAGGGCTGCCAAATCCAAATTTCAAAAACCAGGAGTTTTTTGCGAAAAATCAGGAGTTTACCAAGGAATTTTTACTGAAAAATGAGGAGAAAAATCAGAAGATGTTTATTGAAATCAGAAAATGAATTAGTGGTCTTCTCTCAAAGAAACCTGAAGTTTTCGTTCGTCTAATCACTCGTTATTTTCTTCTACTAAGTTACTGATGACAAAATTTCCTCTAAGTGATATATATTCTTAAAAAAACATAATTATGTGGAATTTATTTTACTACTCATTTCACAGTGGTTTATCAAAATATACCGACAAAATAGAAAATGAAGTTTAATTAGACATTAATATGTAACTAAACAAAATGGGCATACATGAACAATAATTTATTAACTATATCGTTCATGTCACTTTTGTAACATGACCATGAACGAAGGGGTCACAAGTCCTGAGTATGCTCGAGCCTACTCTAGGTTGGACAGCTAAAGGCTTAGGTAAACTCGTGAATGGAATAAATGAAGGCTTAGATAGCGTCTATTCGTAGATGATGGAATCACACGGCTTGAGTAGACTAAAGCCTATCTAAGGTTCAGATTCCATAGACTATGGTACGCTCAAATAATTGTTTTCTACTACGTCAAATTGATAGGTTTGTGCAGTACATAAAAAATTTGAACAGACGTCAAGATTTTTTGTCGCTATCGACAACAAATAGTAACATTTATTGAAACAGACCTAGAAACTGTTTTTGAGAAAACTTTGAGTTTTGTGTGGCTAAATGTCCAATCTTGAGTCAGCCATGACTTAAAGTGGGGTTCTTTCGTTAAAAGTGACGAAGTGCTGCATAAAAAACTTGAATCATATCAGCTAGTAGCTGCCAAAGACTTTCATCATTTTTAGCGACTAAGTTTACATCACCCGATTATTAGTGTTATGAGAGCAACGTTTCTCGATTATTCTTTCTGTTCTCAGAAAAAATTTGCTGTTCTCGCCCGTATATTCTCTTTCTCGGAAAAAAATTGTTATCTTGTTCTTACACTGTCTTTCTCGGAAAAAATTGTTATTCTTGTTCTTACACTGTCTTTCTCGAAAAAAAATTGTTATCCTTGTTCTTACACTCTTATTCCCAGAAAAAAATTTATTTTCACTTCCGTAAGCAGAAGCGTAAACCAGTTCATAGATCGGTGATGTGTAAGTGTGATTTTATTTTTTTCTTCTTTCGGCGGCGACTGAAAATACTCAACTTTTTTTGCTTGTCGGCGGAGACGAGTGAATTTGTTGGACGATTTCTTTAAGGTTTTCTTATTTCTGAGAAATTATCGGATGGGAAAAGAGAAAACAATGGTAGAGAACACACTGACAAAAAACCTAGACAGAAACATCGTTGAAGAGTGATCTCAGGCGTCGAAAAATCTTCAAAACTGTTAGTTTTTTGTCCCACCGACAGCGTCGACTCAGCTCGGCGATTTACACTTCTAATTGTAAGACTTCAGGAATTCATATTCCTGTTTTATTTTTAGATTTTAAGATAACCGTGACACGACTTGAAATTAAAAATATAATTATGTTTGGAGCTACAGTAGGTTAGTTACGTAAAAATAAAACGCTGTTACATACATGTATTTGAATATGTAGGTAAATACGAGAAAAAATGCGGGAACACCAATACTTAATGGAGTTCCCATTACCATACGGAATGGAGCAAGAAAACGACGAGTATAGAAAAATATTCCCGCAGAAAAAATATCTTTTCAACACAATAAAAACATTCATAATGTAATGTCGTTTTCGTGAACATTGCTGCTTGGACATTATTTTATTTTTTAGCACAGCAGATGGAAAACAATTCTTATGAGAGTTGAAAGTCAATGAAGATAATCATCAACATGTTTTCTTAAATGCACGTTTTTTGACTGATAAGTTGCAAATGCTTTTCTTATCTCTATCAGCGTCATACATTACAAAATACGAGTTCAAAATGAGAAATACTAGCTTTGTTTCATCAAGATGACATCAAAAAAATTGGCTTAGTCCATATTTTTAATTTTCTGGTGCGAATCCAGTAAAAAATTGTTGAGCCTACCCTAGATCCAAAACATTTCGCCACCTATGAACATCGTCATATTTTTCTGAAGACTGAATTTGTTTCAATAGGTCTGAATTATTTAAAAGATGATTATAGAACTTTGTACAACTGAGACGATGATTCATTTAGTTCCTAATTATGCACCAATAAGATTGCACTTCAAATCGTTTCTATTATCAGCCCACAAAAATTTCATGTGGCTGAAGGTCAATTCACAAATAGCATTCTAGGTCGATATAGAAAAAGCGAACTAAACTACTTTTTGTAAATGGGGTACATTTTAACCGTCAAGAAGATAAGCTCACAAATAAACGCATGGTATCAGGCATAACAAGCAGAAATGACGTGTTTTCTCATTGTCTATTGCATCTATGAAATAGTGTGATAGTTCTCTTTTTCTTTGTCTTATTGATTCAAAATATCACTACAATTAAACGTGACAAAATCCTTTAAAAAACCAGGAGAAATCAGGAGAAAATCATAAAAATCAGCTCCTGGATTCAGGAGATTTTTTCATCAGGAGAAAAGTCTAAAAATCAGGAGTCTCCTGGCTAAATCAGGAGATTTGGCAGCCCTGGTATCTCTATACTTTCCGTAGACTTCACCGAAGCAATGGGATGAGAAAAAACTTTTCTTTTCTTGTTCTCAGTTGGTTATTAAAAGTTTTGCTCGTCGCTTTCTGAAAAAATCTGACAGAAAAACGTGGAAAGTTAGTCTGCTTAATTTTTTCCTATTTTACTTTTTCTGAAAGTTGCTCGAGATTTTCGTGAAGCAATTGAATGAAAAGAACACTTTCCTTTTTGCTTTTTTTTCGGTTGGTTATTCTGTGCATTGTTCGTCATTTTTGCGAAAAATAAACGAAAAGATTGGTTTTGTTCAATATTTCTTTTCCACCCGCGTGACCGTTTTTCGATCTTGAACACGTCCGTGAGCGCCTATGAGTTATAGAAATTGACGGGTTAAAATGCATTGAGAATGCAACATTTTCGAGTCTCCGAACACGTTCACAGTGGGCGAATGCGTCTTTCTTTATTCCAATGCTAACAGTATCACAACTCGTTTATTCCAAAAGACATGTCTGAACACTTCCAAAATGCAACAATTTTAGACGTGTGAACACATGCAAAACCTAAAGCGCGTACAAACTGGTCTATGTTGCAGACCGATTACGACACGATTTCGGATTTTGTTGCATTTGGATGCAGTAGGAGGTGGACGCGTCGTGACGTGTTTATTTTTTGCCCCCAAAAACATAAAAAAATAACCATCATTCTGTGTCGAAATCGAACCGACGCACCATAGCGAGCTATGATATAATACTCAAGTTCTGTGAACAACAGAGCGGCAATTTTTGGGTGTGGGTGTGAGTGTAGAAGAAATCAACACCAACACCCACACCCATATCCCAAATCTTCTCCATACGTCACACCTCTGAAAAAAGCAATTCCGGCTACATTTTAGTTTGTGTAGCCAAAAATGTGCACGAGAGTGACATTTTTCAGCCATTTTAAGCTAATTTTGCTTGAACACTAAAATCCAATTTTAAATCCAAACATAAACCAATTTTAAAAGTATTTTTTATGAAAGTGTTCACAATGAGTTCCTCTATCTATCTATATCATTTTCGAATGAAAATGATGTCTCTCTCAAATAGGAAAAAGAAAACACTACGTTGTTCTTATAATTTTGACCAGGTAAACAACCGTGATTTTTAATAAACATGCAGTATCTCGAACTTAACATTTGAAACAAGGAAATCAAATCTCAGTTTTGGATAAATCACATCTCAATGCATATGTCTAGAGGCAAAAGTCATTGCAACTAGCAAAAACATAAATGAAAATAAAACGAATATACTAAGAAAGTGTCTGTTCTTATAATTTTGTCCACTATTGTATATATAGAAAAGGCGAACTTGATCCAAATAGCAATCAACTATTCATCATAATCAATTAGCGCTTTGGCTCATAATATCAAATCGAGAATGAGTCGACAACGACGGCGACAAGTGGCTGAGAATTATATAGTGTTCTGGGTCGACGGCAATATCAACATCTCAAATGAAGATTGCCAAAATGCACTCATACAATTGCGTGCAGTTGTTAATGAAGTGAACCTATGTACTACAGTCGAGGAGTGTATTGACAAGATTCACGAAAACAGCGCGGAGATATCATTTGTCATCTCCTCGGGTTCACTTGGGCAAG
This sequence comes from Rotaria sordida, assembly GCA_905250125.1. Lineage (NCBI taxonomy): Eukaryota > Metazoa > Rotifera > Eurotatoria > Philodinida > Philodinidae > Rotaria > Rotaria sordida. Next base: position 10,657 of record CAJNOL010003036.1, on the reverse strand, counting down.
ATCTCGTACCAGCTATTCATAGTATGCCAAAACTAGATGCCATATACATCTTCTGCAGAGACAAACAACGTCATCAAGAATGGGTCAAAAACTGGACAAAAATTAAAGGTATCCATACATCAATCAAGCCCATATGTGAAGCACTAGCAATGGCCGTCAAGCAATGTAATCGAGACCAGGTAACTATCAGTATTATTGGTGCTAATGAAGGAAGTTCTAGTGAAGATCTCAATCGGCTAGAACCATCCTTCATGTATACTCAAATATTCAAGGAAATACTCCTTGACATGAAACATGATCAACAAGCCATTAAAGATTTGGTCAGCTTTTGCAAAGAAAAATATCAAGACAATTCAGTAGAGCTCAAAGTTATTGAAGAATTTCAAAGTACTTATCATTCATCAAAGGCTATTTGGTGGTATACCCGCGAATGTTTTACATACAACATGATTAATCGAGCATTATGGACGCTCGATGGCAACATCATCATCAGAATGGGATTTTTTCTATGTGATATCCATCGACAAATTGAAAACTTACACAGGAAACAAATTGATCAATATCATGGTAAGCCATTTCTTCTTTATCGAGGACAGAAATTAGTGATGGCAAACCTCAACCAGATCACTAAAAACAAAGGTGGACTTATCTCGTTCAATAATTTTTTATCCACCAGTGAAAATCGAAAGGTGTCCCTCAATTTTGCCAAGCCCATCTTAGGAACAGATGATATAGTCGGTGTTCTTTTCCAAATGACCATCGATCCTAAAGTATCTTCGACTCCATTCGCCTCTATTCGAGAGCTGAGCGATTTTGCGCAAGAAGATGAAATACTCTTCTCAATGCACGCAGTTTTTCGGATTGGTGAAGTTCGAGAGTTTGGTGAAAAAAATCAACTTTATGAAGTGGACCTCAAACTTACGGCAGATGACGATCAACAACTTCGTCAATTAACCGATCGTCTAAGACAAGAAACAACGGGTAGCACTGGATGGTATCGGTTGGGTAAATTGCTGTTTCAAATAGGTCAATTTGGTAAAGCCGAAGAATTATATACTGCACTACTACAACAAGCCTCCGAACATGGTGATAAAGCGTTTATCTATCATCAGCTTGGGTGTTTGAAAAACGACCAAGGACAATACAAAGAAGCAGCTTCGTCTTATGAGATATCTCTGAAAATAAAACTAAAAACTTTACCAGAAGATGACTCTTCATTGGCTCCTACTTACAACAACATAGGTCTCGCATATAACAACATGGGTGACTACTCGAAAGCACTTGAATATTACGCAAAAGCACATAAAATCTATGAAAAAGCTTTACCTTCGGATCATCCGAGTTTGGCTATTTCCTACAACAACATCGGTCTCACATACAGCAACATGGGTGACTATTCGAAAGCATTTAAATTTTTCGAAAAAGCACTTAAAATAAGAGAAACATCACTGCCCTCGAATCATTACTTATTGGCCCTGTCCTACAATAACATCGGTTCAGTGTATTTCAATATGGGTGACTACTTGAAAGGACTTGAATCTCACAAAAAATCATTGAAAGTAAGAGAAACATCACTGCCACCCAATCATCCTCTTTTGGCTTTCCCATACAAATGGTTTGGAAAGATATATCGCAGTATGAAAGATTATCCAAAAGCACTTGAGAATTTCGAAAAATGTCTCTCAATACGTAAAAATACCTTACCCGAGAGTCATCCAGATCGAGCTACTACATATAGTGACGTTGGTGATATTCATCGATTAATGGGTGATTATGAAAAGGCGCTTTCATTTCATAGAAGAGCATTAGATGTTCAAGAAAATGAGCAATGTAATCCTTTGGATTGTGCACTGACATATATAAATATAGGTGAAACTTATCGAGAAATGAAAGATTATTCAACAGCATTGACATATTTTCAAAAAGGATTACAGATATGTCAGGATAACTTACCAAAAGAACATCCTGATTTAGCTGTTGTGTATCACAATTTGGCAAAATTATATTTGGCTTCTCGACAATATAGTATAGCAATAAAGAATGTTCAACAAGCGATAGAAATCGCTCAAGAAAAGTTGCCTGCAACTCATCCACATCTTTTAGAATATAAAGACACATTTGAGAAAATTCGAAATGAAATGTAACTTTTTCTCTTCTGTTCTCAATAAATTGAATTGCTGTTGACTTTTTTCGGTTCATTTTGGCATACATGCACACAACCAGGAAGACCCCTGTACGCTTAAGGTGGGTGCATGCAGAGCAGACCACACCGGACTGGTTGGACATGGTCGCAGGTGCATCCCAAATAAAGGCGACACGGATCTACGAACAGAAGACCTTCCCAACTATAACATTGCTGTTCCAGTCACAAGCAAAAGCCGGGTGTGGGGGTCGGTGTGAATGCCAATAGCGTGATATAACATGCATACAACCATATCCACACTCACATCCACATCCACATGCACATCGACACCAGAGTGGCCAGATCAAAAACTTAAAAATCAGAAATTTTTTTTTCGAAATCAGAAAACGATTAGAAATTTTTTTGGCAAAATCAGAAAATAGTCAGAAAAGGTAATTTTTTTGCAAACTGGTGTCTATTACGTTAAAATGTTGTCATAAAATGCTCTCTTTGGTTTCTATTTATGACTCACACATTATTTTCAAAGATAATTCATAATAAAGAAAGACAGTACAAATAATATATAGTTTAGATCATACAAAATAATAAAGAACACTTAGAGTCGGACTCTTTTCCACTATATGCAAAATTTGTCCTCAAAACCGGTATAGCAACAAGTCGCATATGTAGCATCCATGTTCAGAGCTCTTACTAAGAGAAAAAGGTTAAATAATATAAATTCGTTATTTTTATTCATATTTCTCGTTTGTTCGATTTTGCTTTGATAAATATCTTTGAGTTAAAAGATATTTATACAGATTTTCTCTGGATCCAGCGTACTCAGGAACGTAACTAAACCTCCAAAGCAGAGGGCATAATCCCTAAGATCTTAAAATTTCGAACGCAGAGGAGTTTAATGCTACTATTCATATAAATCCAGTAGCTAAACGCCTTTGAAAAAGAACTTTTTTCTGTTTTGCTGTCTAAAAGAAACAAAATTTTTAGAAGAAGACTGCGACCTAAGCGCCTTTACAGTTACTCCCTTGGGCATGCTACTGCTATTTGATAAAGATTCACCAGTGCATGAAAATGTCCGTTAGTAGCTGTAAAAGTCACAAATTACAGACTATTAAGATAAAAGATGACACAATATTGAACTAGCAGTGAGTTATAATTGGACTTAAGTTTACTAACAAAATTACGATCTAAAAACGTCCAGATTCGCAGAAAAATCAGAAAAAAACTAACCAAATCAAAAAAATCAGAAGATCAGAAAATAATTAGAAAAATGTTCAAATTTTACGAACTTTTTTGACTTTTCAGAAGATCTAACCACCATGATCAATAGTAATAATTCGAGTATTCATGTGAGAACGAACTAGCACATTTGCAACGGTAGAAACGAAAGTCAGGAAAATCAGAAAAAAATCAGAAACCAGAAAGCCATCAGAAAAAGTGTTCAAAATCAGAAAATTTCTGAAAAATCAAAAGATCTGGTCAGCCTGGTGGTACCGCCCAGGTGAGTTCTTCGATAAATTTTTTTTCTATGAAAACTACATGATCAGACTCAGTTTTTGATTCTGATTCCGAATATGATGCTCATTTTCCAGTTTTTCTTTGAAAAATTGGGTGAAAATGTGTAAAAACTAGCCGAAAATGCAGTGAATTTTCGTAGAAAATCAATATCTCGGATTCTGTTTCACTACCTGAAGCTTTCTTTTGATCATTATATAGCCTCATCGATCTAGTATCTATTTTAAAAGTTTTAGCCTTAATGGTTTGGTTACGCAACAGATATCGATTGTTGAAATTCAGCTACTAGCGACATCTATAACTCGGCCATAAAACAACATCTAGAACTCGAGGTTGTTTTGTTTTGTAGGGCTACTCAATTTGTATCTATCCTGAAATTTTTATCATTCTATGTCACTTCAACCAAAAATGGCACACTTCTCAATAGACAAGGGTAGATCAACATCGTGAGTTGAAGAAAAATGGCCTAAAATTAAAAATTGAATTCCTCAGTAACGATTTGACCTATCGAAGTGCGCTTAGTGACAAAAAAGCTCACTAATTGGTACACTTTTCAAATATGTATGTGAAATCGAAATTGGGAAAAATCGATTGAGCAGCCTCTATAGTAAAAGGTTGTGGCTTAAGTGAAATGGCTCTTAAGCAAAAACAAAAACGAAGAAAAAGAATGAAATTCACAATAAATTGGAAGATTACTAAAAGTGATACTATTTTTCTTAGTCGATTTTTCATTTATTCTATTTTATTGAGAAAAAAAAAAGTTATAGTATTTTCTGAATAATCTATCATAAGATGAATTATGAAAACTATTTGGTTGGAGGAGAGCGTTTTTTTCTGAAACATACTAAAAAATTCAGAAAATTAAATATCTCGTTTACTTTTGGTCTTCACAAGAATCTCCCTAACTAACAATGAAGGATTTTTTTTTCGTCTTTCCTAAACAATATTCATCTTACTGTCAATGGTTTTGATAAGAAATTATTTATCAAGTGAATCATTTTTCATCATAGCGTAAGTATTCTTCTATGTAAGGTATTGCTCTTGCGTGTTACTCAATATTTTTCTATTTCTCGATTACTTTACATTTTTCTTTTTGCTAATATTAATGCTACACAGGTGTCTTTAAATTTCTAATAGCGATGAAATGAGAAAAAGGGTTTCCTTTTTCTTTTCTGTGGAATTATTCTCAATATTGCCGCTACTTTTTGTATAAACCAAAATATATTCATTGTAATGTTTTCCATTAGTTTTCATGAATCTTCTAACAATGGATTTAACCGTTATATTATTTTATTTAGACGCTTCCAATTATTTATTCGCACAAGTGTACGTCATCATACGAGAAATCTGAATCATGTTGTCCAATAGACATTTTTTCGATTTCGTCATTGCCTCATATATAAAATGATCCTTAACTTTATCATAATGCTGGAATCTAATTTATTTTGCTCTTCTTTTAAATTTATAATTATTCGTAGTTATTTTAAACAGAAGCAGAAGAAAATGACTAGTTGTTGTCTTTCTTTTACTTCACTCATCCGATACCTGCCAAATATTTTAAAGAAGAAACAAAAAGAAAAAAATGCTCTTTTTTCCAAAAGACTTTCAAGTTTTTCTCGTCATTTTTCTTCTCCGCAGAAGTGAACAAAGAAGCCGAGCAAATTATTTTAGTTTACTATTTTCCTTCTTATATTGATAGCTGCTGAAGCTTACAAAGGAGTGACAACAGACAGAAAAAAAAAATTTCTTTTTCTTTTTTCAAGAAATTGTTTCAAGTTTTGCTGACTACATTTCCCTAAAAAAGGTAAACAGAGAAACGGAGAAATGCAACGCGCTTTGCTTTTTTTTTCAATTAAGCGGATGCCTGTTGAACATTCTTTATAAGGAGGTGGATGAGAAATAATGATTTCCCTTTGCCTTGTGAATATTTCAAGTTTTGTTTGTCATTTTTTTTTTTTGACAACAAGCTGAAAGCTGAATTTTGTTTCGTTTTCTCTAAAGTGTACAGATAGATATCATTCTGTACCATTGCCATAGCAATATTCACCCACCATAATGTAGCTGGATCTCTCGGTACTCTTTGGATACGATCGTCTGATTTTTATCTTTGAAGCAAAATTCCATTGAAACTTTTTTGAATATAGACACGGAGTAAATGAATATTATTGATAAGTGTTATTTTTCGTATGATGAAACAAATTCTATATGTCGAAAAGTAAAACAAAACATATAAATAGTTACATCGATAGTTGTCAGTTGCCAAACAGAAAAATAATAAGAGAAGTGAACCGAGTTTAATAAAGTAATATATGCTAATCAATACAGAGCGGCTTTCAAAGCTAATCAGTTTAAATATTAAAAGTTTTTGTCAACGAGTGAAATACACAGGTATGCACCACCTCAAGTATTAAAACGACAGAGGGTAGGTGTGGATGAGTGTCGCTGTGGGTGTGGGTGGGGTGTGGGTATGGATGTAGATGGATGTGGGTGTGGATGTCTCCCTTTTAATCGCACCGACATCCACACCCTCACCCCGCGCCCACACCCACACTCACACCCAAACCCTCACCCTGCACCCACACCCACACCCTCACGCCGCACCCACACCCACACTCACACCCACACCCACACCCACACTCACACCCACACCCACACCCACACTCACACCCACACTCCACGGTGCGTTTGTTCTTTTACAGATGTATATTGAAAATGGATGCTGAAAAGGGCTTCTTTATTCTCAAGCATATAAAACGAATGTAAACATAGAAAAAAAAACGAGAATTGAAAAGTATTCTGCCTTGTTCACAATATTATTCAAAATTTTTACCCTGGCTCGGTACTGAAATAGGAGAAAAATTGCATTGAATTTTCTTGTATATATTTAATAAAATTATTTGTTTAATAATTATGGTTAGTGCCTGTTTTGTATATTCGCTGAGACTTTATTTATTTAATGCAATGCTCAGTGAAAAAATATAACGGAGTGCGAAAAGAAAAGTGAAATGAAAGAAAAACAATGAAAATAAGAAAGATCAATAATATGTTTTATATTCCATTAGTAGGTTTGCATTGTATTTTTTTTCCAACCAATGGTGGCTGAGAATCAAGTCATTTTGAAATACAAAAAAACACATAAACATACGATCAGCATAACAAATTCTTACAAAAGTCCCTCTCTTTATTGCAATCAGCCAAAAAAGCAGTAAGTGCCAACAAAAAAGGAAAGAATAAGACTATTTTTGAGGAGACAACGGCGTCTCACTTACTGCATTGAGTAACTCATCGATTGTTTGCGATCAACAAACGAAAGCAACTACCACTAGTGAACCATTAGCGATGACGACCAGCAATCCAACCATTGCACACCCGCGTCGTCTTGATCGGATTCTACAAAATTTTCTTTTGATTTGGCTTGACGCAAGTTGCGATGAATATGATGAGAATTATGAAAAATCAATCGAACAACTACGACACATCGTGGGATCAATAACAACATTCACAGATCCTGAAGAATGCATTCACTTTCTTAGTGAAATTAAGACTGAAAAGGTATTCATGATTGTATCTGGCTATTTGGGTGAGCACTTGATACCTAAAATTCAGGCATGGCCACAATTGCATGCAGTTTATGTGCTTTGTGGTAAGATATTGGCTCATGAGCGGTGGGCTAAAGAAGTATTCAAGGTTAAAGGTGTTTACACGAAAATCGAGCAGATTTGTGAAGCATTGAAAACCGACCGTGAAAATTGTGAGCGAGCTATGACTTCCATAAGTTTTAATGGCTTAGACCCCTTGTTCATGTATACGCAGCTATTAAAAGAAGCACTATTACAAGCAGAAGATGATGATATTAAGCCTATCAAAGATCTTGCTGATTATTGTCGCAGTCATAATAATATTCCTAAAAGTGACATCGAAAAATTCCAAGCAGAATATCATAATCATTCACCTGTTTGGTGGTACACGGCACCCTTTTTTATCTACTCAGTCCTTAATCGTGGCCTTCGGCTCATGGATGTCGATATAATCCTTAAATTCGGCTTCTTCATCCGCCACTTACATAATGATATTGGCATATTACATTGTGAACAACAAGGCAGCATGCCATCCAAATTCCAGGTATTTCGAGGACAAGGTTTACCCGTAGCAGCCTTCGAAAAGATGAAACAAACACAAGGAGGATTGATGTCATTCAATAATTTCTTATCAACCAGTCGAAATCGTGAGATTTCTCTAGAAAGATTTGCACGTGTAGCGTCATTCGAGCCCAATACTATGGGCATTCTCTTTTTTATGACCATCGATACGGACATTTGCACTAAATCATCGATACCATTTGTGGAGGTGAACAAAGTTGGCTACTTCGAAGATGAGGAAAAAGAAATCCTGTTTTCAACACACACGATATTTCGTATCGAGCGCATCGAACGCATCGAAGACAAGCAAACGAATCGCCTCTACCAAGTCAATCTCACTCTTGTAGGTAACCAGGATGATGATTTTAGCAAACTCACAGCAAGTATTCGCGAAGAGGCCTTTTTGGAATCAAGCCCAGGATTGTCTCGATTTGGTTTCATACTTATCAAACTCGGTGAGCCCGCGAAAGCAGAGCATCTCTATAAAATTCTCCTTGAGAAGGCATCTACAGATAAAGAAATATCGGAATATAATTATCTGCTTGGTTGGGTATACGATAGTATGGGTGATTATTCGAAAGCACTCACACTTTCTGAAGAAGCACTGAGAATTCGACAAAACACGCTGCCTCCAAATCATCCCGACTTAGCCAATTCGTACAACACTATCGGTTCAGTGTATGATAATATGGGCGAGTACTCAAAAGCTCTTATATCGTATGAGCGATCGCTTGAAATTCGGAAAATAGTTCTCCCTACGAATCATCGAGACATCGCTGAATCCTACAACAACATCGGTGCGGTATATTATAACATGCGCGATTATTCGAGTGCCCTTTCGTCGTATGAACGATCACTTCAAATCCGTAAAGTAGCTCTTCCCCCAAATCATCCTGGCTTGGCTACTTCCTGCAACAACATCGGTGTGGTGTATTCTGACATGGGCGAGTACTCAAAAGCCCTTTCGTCGTATGAACAATCACTTAATATCCTAAAAGTAGGTCTCCCTCCAAATCATCCCGACTTGGCCGGTTCCTACACTAACATCGGTTTCGTCTATGAAGACTTGGGTGAATACTCAAAAGCACTCACATGGTTTGAGAAAGCATGTGATATCTTGGAAAAAAGTCTTCCATCAACGCATCCGAAAATGACACGGTCTAAACGAGATGTTGAACGTGTGAAAAGGAAGACGTAGTTTCAATTTTTTTTCACGCAAAAACATTAAAAAAACAAGTATATTTCTTTTGAATTTTGGCTTGTCAACTTTCGGGTAGACTTTACTGCTTTCAATTGAACACTTTCGCTCGCTCATAAAAACGATCAAAAATATTCTCCCTATTGTGTTGACATATGTCCTGAGTACCCCCCCCCCCCATAATAGAAGCACCCCCCCCCCGTATTAGAAGCCCCCTCTGGAGGATTCGAGATGCCAGACATATTAGAAGTCCCCTTATTTTAAAAACTTTTTGAGAGTTTTTTGAAAACTTTTAGTATTTTCACAGCAAAACTTAAAAAATTTCAAAATTTTAAGGTAAAAATGCGTTAAATTCTTAGTTAACCGTATTAAAACGTCAAAAACTTCTTCAAACCCTCAAAAATCTGTAAAAACCCTGAAAATCCTCTTAAGGCTTTTGAAAAACTTTGGTACCTAAAACCTTCGAAAAATCATAGGACATAATAGAAGCTTCCTCTAAAAAACTTTTATGCTGGACACTTTAGAAGCCCCGGGAGGCTTCTAATGTGGGTGGGGGGGGGGGATTAGTCCGAAATTCGGTAGGTTCCAAATATTTGAAAATAAGTCGAGAAATCGACAGAAAGAATTCGATAAGTATTTTCTTCTTGAATGATTAAAAATTTCGATAAGCGCGAATTCGAATAGAACGAAATAATTGACTTTTGAAAATTTTTCGTGATATCAGCAGATTCTACACATTATATTTTTAAGATTTGCTTGCATGGCATTTTGTGGAAAAAAGTTGTTATGAAACACAATATAGTTATCAGAGATGAGTACAGGATAGGATGGAAAACTTTGTCTCATGCTTAATCCTGTCAACACCAAGAAATGAAACAATTTTAAAAAAATCGAAAAAGACGAAAATAAGAAACTGATTTTTATACATGTATATTAAGTTTTTGTCAGTTTTAACTCATTTATAGTTAAATCTAGGAAATTGTAGGTTCAGCCACCGTTCTCTATTGAAGTTTGATTTTTTGTAACAAGCTACGCTTTTTGAGTAGATCTTTTTTTCGATCATGAGACCTGTCCGAATTCCGTGAATTCCGAACTCTTGAGTAATTCTTGAATTCAAAAATGATTTAACACATACGGGCGCTAAGACGGATCTCAAGGAATTCACGGATCCCAAGGATCCGAAGGAATTCAAGGATCCCAAGGATCCGAAGGAATTCAAGGATTCAAAGGATCCAAAGGATCCGAAGGAATTCAAGGATCCCAAGGATCCGAAGGAATTCAA
>CAJNOL010003035.1:0-27644 GCA_905250125.1 Rotaria sordida | reverse complement strand
ATTAAACCACGATTTAAAACTTTAACAAGTGTTGTACCATTAACACGTAATGATATTAGATTAGCTGAAAATGGTAAACAACGTAATACATCATATTGAGTTATTATACCCATTAATTGATCATCAACACGAATAGCACCTGCATTAAATACACATATTGTTGTATTAGTTGCATCCATCATAGCATTACATAATGCAGTTGTTAAATGTGTTTGTTGAGCACGTATGACTGCTGAACGACCATCAAAATTAAGTCCAACAGGTAAAACACATATTATACTTTCAGGAATATAACCTAGGTAAAATATAAATAGGTGAAAGAATTTACAAGGGAACTATTTGATGTAATACTTTGCGTCTGAGATGAGATCCTAGTCAGTTGAGACTAGAAGAATTATTCTCGATGTGAGGCCATTATACTGATTTTTTACCTTTACACGATATTTATAAAAATAATATCGGACAAACGAACTTTTTTATAAATGTTGTGCAAAAGTTAAAAAAAATCAGTATAATGGCCTTACATGATGAAGAGTCCTTCTAGTCCCACACTTTTTGAGATAGACATGATTTCTAAGATGGTCTAGTTTAAAAATTCATAAGAATGACATTCAATTTTAAAAGATTTCTTCAGAAATTATGATCAATTTATAGAACTCTACGGCCTCTTATCGTAGAAAAAATTTGCACACTTGAAAGTTCTATGTTGTACTATGATTCCTAGAAATCTCTTCTATGATAAGATTTGGTGTCGTGAAATTTGTTTTTATTAGTGTACTTTCATTAGTCGAACATCTTCAGAAAGTTTCATGGAAATACTATTTATTTAAAAACTTTGAAATTGAACTCGAGTTGTTTATGTCTCTAGTTTTAAAGTATAAAGAGTGATAGTGATATAAACACAAGAAATATGATAATTAAAATGTCGAAATCGAACAGTATTTTTTTTTTAAAGAAGCTTTAATGAACTATCAATTTATCAAATGCAACGTAATATCATTACCCTAATTATCACGTTTTTTCTGTTTATATCACTATTATTAAAAGAGATAATGTCATCAGATAATACATCATTTAAACCATGGTCCTAAGTACTTGAAGTTCATATGAATATAGCTGAGTAGGGATGATTCTTTGTTTATATATAAACTAATTTTCGTCGAGATTCAGAATTTATGAATCACCCTTTAAGGAGCAGCTTTGGTACAAGAACATAATTGGAGTTATAAATCAGAGACTAATCAACTACATATGATAGATTTTTGTCTTTAAAATCCAATCTTATTTGTGAAACACGATCAGAAAAATATGTTGAAGTATGAGATAAAAACTTCGAATCTTTGTCAATCATGACAAGTACATCTGAAAAATAGAAACCTATCGCTGGTTTATTCTAATATAAAGGGTGAGTCGAAAATTAGAATTCTGAGATTAGAACTACTAGTCGAAACTAGTAAAGGATATTTTTAAAGACCAAAAAATATTCAAGTCGATTGTTTCATCGAATGGACACTTCTTTAAAAAATTTTATATTGAACTAAGCTTTGACTTTTACCTAAGCGGAACTATAGGTACTTTACCAAGAGCTCCCTTTGATCAAAAAGTCGATTCTTCAAAAATAAGGAACTTCAATAGTACATTTTGCAGGGTAGCTTTTACTCTACAAGCTAATATATTGATAATGGTGTCGAGTTGCAATAATGAAAGTACAAAAAGTGTACGAAAAAATTTTCCGTTCAAACTATTTTTTGCATCTTTCAAAAGATCATCTCACTGGTTTCAAGAAAATTATGCAGCCTACATTCGGAAACTCCTAACCTTGTCGAATCATTCCGTTTCAAAAAAATGAATCTAGTTGTCGAAAATTCTTGAAATTATGCATGTTTTGATATATAATTTGACTTGCCATTGATCACTATATAGACTAAATTCGTTCGAAATAAAAATATGATTTCAGATTCATAATCAATATTAAAAACTGAGTATAAAAACGCTATTTAGTTGAATGTACACTTTATAAAGTTGAAACAATAACCAATTCCACAGTTATATATGTATTTGATCCGCTCTAGTTTTTTGTGCTAATTTCAAATATGCTATTTATTTTGTTCTCTTTGAATTTTGAATAATATATCGAAAGATGTAGAGTTTCCAGAGCTTTCAGAAACTAGATTCATTTTTTTAGGACGTTCTGACTCGACGAGGTTAGAGACAAATTACTATCGAAAAGACAACTATCAAACATAGACTCCTTCCGTTCTATTGTGGAGGCACGATGAATTACTAAAACTTATTATAATGACAACTAGTATAGTTCATTTTGTAGAGAATTCTTTTCAAAAGAACAATCAGAGATAGAAAAAATCCAAAAAACCAAATCTTAAGCGGCAGATAGCTTGGGTGATCATCTGACGAATCCTCTCTTAAAATGTTTCTTCGGTACATGTTCTATGAATATGGTCTTACAATGAACATACATTTATAATATATAGTGAATGACAAGTCGAGAAGAAAAAAAACCTAATTACCATCATCTCTATATGCTTGTAAACCAGCTTGATAAAAATAATTTGCTACTTTAGCTGTTTCAGGTTCTTCAGAAAAACGTTGTGATACTTGTGTTAATTTAGAAAAAATTAATAATTGTTTTGTTTTTGGTTGATATGCAAAACGATGTATAAATACAGTAAATGCATTATCATCTGCTTTATATATTGGTGTATATTTTGATCCACGTTTTAAATAATAATTTTCATGTTCATGTCCACCCATAAGTACATCAATATCAGGATTATATTCAACTATTTCAATATCATTATGCATATTTAAATGTGTTAAAACAATTAATACATCCCATGTTAAATTTAAATTATAACGAAGATATTTTATATAATGTGCTGTAAATTGTGGTAAATTATGTTGAGATGTTATATTAACATAAGTTGTAGATGTTTGTCCCATATTATCATCAATTGTTAAACCAATAAGAAGAATTTTTATATTTAATATTGTTATTATTTTATATGGTATAACATTATGAAATGGTTTTGTTGAATTTATTTCATAAACATTTGATGATATCCATTCAAATCGAGATTCATTTAAACGAAGTCTTAATATTTCTTCTCTTAAATCAAATTCATGATTACCTAATGTAGCATAATCAAGACCAAGAACATTTAATGTAGCAATCATTTGTTTTCCATTTAACATTGATCCATTTACAATACTATTACCTTTTAATATTCAAATATAAAATAAAACAAAAAAATAAATATTTAAATAATTGAAAGTTAGAGATAAGAATATTTTTGTTCGAAATTTATCATTAAATCAGAGCTGAACAAAATACTCCAGTATCAAATTCTCTAAAAGATCGTTTGTTCGGTTCTAGAATATTCGAGACCTTGTAGAGGAGAGCATGGTGACTCAAAAAATTGATTCAGAGACATTGCGAAATGAACTTTTGCACTGTTATCAGGTGTTATCACTAGATTGATTTCAACACAGAAAACATAGAACATTTTGCGGGCAGAAAAACGGTCTTATCAATTGTTGCTGTCCTTTTAGATAAAATGTATTGTATTAATGTGATACCAGGTATCTATTTCTTCTGTTGTCGATCTTAGGTAAAAGTACACTCATTTATATTCGACAATTATGCTGTAATAGCGTTGAACACATGTTCCGAAGCAATCGTACTCGAGAAATGGAATCGGTTCGATTTTAACTATGAAAAACCTAAACTGATTCGATCTCTGCTATGAATACTCTGAAAAGAGTTCTTACACTTAACTTATTACTTTGAAGAAGCTGCAGTTATACAGTATGTTCTTATTTCAAGATAGAAGAAAATCAAAAAAGATTTGAAACTTTTACAATAAATTATTTTTCGTTAAGACATATGAGCTCCTTTCAGATTATTCATAGTTCATTTCGATTCACATAATAATATATATATATATATATATATTCCCGATTCAAAATTGATTTATCACTTGAAAGACTGCCCCTTGTTAGATTTTATATAACTAAACCTTTATAAATGACATTGCTGAAAAGTTATTATAAACATTATCATTTGTCAATAATTAACTGTCGATCATATTTCGTCTCTTCCATTTCTCAGTAAAGAAAAGATTCTATTAGCTTTATCTGTTATGATATGTTGACAAGAATAGTAAACCTCAACCTAACAAAGTTATCCATTGTATTGATAGAATGCATTAGAATATTTACATTCTAATTATGATTAATGATCATAGCAATATTATAGACATCAACAACTTTCGTGGATAGACAAAACATTGTTTTGCATATGATACATTCAATAGAATTGAATGATATTGAAATATGTTAAAATGACTAATTGTTATTCCATAGTTTGACTTTTTCACTAATTATTTTTTTTTTGCTTTTTGGTTCTACTATTTTAAAATATGCTTCTTTTTATATGTATTTCAACATATATATATATATATATATAATGAAAAACTGTTGATAAGCATATGTATATAGCAGCTGTACTTAGTTTGTTAATCTGATGACAATGATAACGTTTCTCATGTCGCACAGAAGAAAACGATACTGATCTTGATAAACAGAAAAAATGTGTGAAGTACAGCTGACTATACTCAATATGATAACGACAAAATCAATCGAATAACTTGTTTATTCAATCAGACAATCTTGATCAAATGAAAGTTAATATAAGACATCTGTCATTCTCATGTGTTTACATATCATAGCGTACTAATCTGGGTTTTATCATACGTCACATAGAAAACCTTGTTATAATTTTCTCATTTAAATTACAATAAAAGAAAAAAAAGAATAAGATTATTATGTTTGATAATTTAACAAAAAAATAAACAAAACGTTTTTTCATACCTAAAGCTGATGGACTAACAACATCACCAGATAGAATTGTAATTGTATGTGGATTTTCTTGAAGAAGTAATTGTCGTATGGTTGCTACACGAGCTAAACCACCTTTTCTACCACCACTTAATGGTATAAGTTCATAAACATCATTCATTTGAAGAAATGTCCATTGTATATATGACTGTGGATTATTAAGTTTAGGTGGTGAACCAATATCATCAAGAAATGAATGTAATCGTTGATGTGTATCAACAAATGATGTAACATTATTAATTTGAGTCCGATATGTATATGATGATTTACCATATACAATTGGATCTATTGTACGAAACCAACCAAATATAGCAATAACAATAGAAATTAATGAAAGAGATATTAAGAAACATAATTGCCAAATACTTAATTCAATTTTATTGCGACAAACCATAATTGACGAAGAAAAAAAACAAAAACAAACAAATTTTGGTTTAATATACAATTAATAACGTAATATTTGTGTTTCGTTATTCAAATTTCAATCGCATATATATTATTAATAATCGCTTCAACATTGCATTCTTTTTCGCTTTATACTTTTCTTCCTTATCTTAATTTTGATAAGCAACTTAAGTCAATGGTAAGAATGTACATGAATGATTATACAGGCGATGGAAAAAAAATCGATATAATGACGTCCTTCGCTTGAATAATATGCCGTTTGAAATTGTATGGTTTTTTTTCTGTTCTCTAAATAAAGTTATCATAACAATCAAGTGTATCTATGTTGTAGAAAATATTATGTAAATGTTCTCCTTTTCCTTTTGCAATATACATTTAGAATTATGCGCAAACGATAAGTTCGAACTCGCGTACATTGTATTCTAAAACAAATACTTACTTATACAAGTTAGTAGGCAAAATTGTAATGACCAAAAACAAAAACCAGTTTCTTCTTTTGCTGTTGTTAATTAATAAGTTTACTCAATTTGTAAAGGAGAATCAGAGATCTTCGTTATTGTTCTATCCAACGTTGACAAACTCAATGATCTTTCAATTATAAAAAAATATACTGAATGTGTTATCTAGCTGAGTATTTATTATACATAGAGAGACCATGGGTGACAGAGAGAAAAAGAAAGAAAAAAAGATATGTGATGTCAAACAACAAGAAATTGATACATTCCATATTTAACAGTCATAAAAGAATGGCACCACCGCTAGTTGACTGTAAATCTCAATCAGTCGGAAATATTTCAATAAGTAAATTTATTATCAAATAATGTAGATAATTCCAATTCATGATTTGTGAGAAGTTATTTATTTCTATTAGTATACGTGACAAATGGATCCTTTTTTTTTTTTGTTAGACATTATGAAATAATTTTTCATGTAATTTTCTTATCATTTTTAATGGTCTATTTATTAAAGATAAATATTTTTTTTGTAGCTTTAACTTTCCTAATACTGAATAATCTATTGACCTTCATTTTGATTATACAAAGTGCGGAAATCAACAAAAGGAAATGATTCAAAGCATAGAGAGATTTATCGTTCACATTTCCATAAACAAGATGCATGGTTTTCTCTTTTATGATTATGAAGCAACAAAAAAAAAAAAAAAAGAAATATGATAACTAGTCATAAAAAGAAAAAGTTCTTGATGAATATTTGAACCAAAAAGAAAGAAATGTTAAATTCATTCATTGTTAATAAAATTTCTTTTTTTCATAAATCTACTTAAATATCATCGATTTAAGTATTCATATTCGATAAAGAAAAACAAAAACACATCATCGATGAATTTGATGATATAACAAATACTAAGTAGAAAGAAAGAAAATACTCTAGGCTTTATGTGAATGACGACAACCAAAAACAAAAAAAAAAAGAAAATAATGTGAACAAAGAAAATCTCATGCAAGGAAAAGATAAGAGAAGGCAGAAAAAAAATCTTTGTTTTTTTTATGTGTCTTTCTAACACTATCTTATTTGTTGAAAGCATACATCATATTACAATGGAATCATCTCTAACTATTGAAGAACTTATTCAAGAAATGGATAAACCTAATTTAACTGGTTGGAAATTATTTGCTCAAACTCCAAGTGTACATGTCTATCGACGAATAGATGAAGGAAATGTAAAATATATCAATTAATAATAATAATAATATTTTTAAAATGTATTGTTTTGTGTTTTATCATCTTTATAGAAATTATTACGATATAAATGTTATTCACATATTACTGATGTAACACCTGAAATTTTTTATAAAGTTGCACTTGATATTGAATATCGATTAATTTGGGATAAATATCTTAAAGGTAATTATTTATATTTAATTTAAATAAATCCAAGTAATAAACAATTTTCTTTTTTGTTTTTTTCTAGAAGCGAGAGAAATTAATGATGGAGAAAAAAAAGGTGTTTATTGGCAAGTGTCGATGCCATTGTTTATTGATAATCGCGACGTATCCTTTTTTTTTTGAAAACACAATCTAAAAGGAGTGTTAAAGTATACGAGTTAAAAATTTGGATCTCTACCATCGTCCCGATTGAACCATATTTTGAGATTTTTAATGAAATTTTCTAATCAAAATTGGATAGTAGCCTCAGAGATGCGAAATACTTTTTTTTGTGTTTAGCGACTTGCACATCCTATGCATTTCTCAAATGATTAGAGCTTGTTGGGTCCAAAGTTTTCGAACCCGGATCTAGTTAAGCTTCCGTCCGGTCTTCAAAAAATCAATTTTCGTCAAAATTAAGATAAATGCATGGAAGGATAGTCTGAAGCCTGATCTTTTTATTCGATACCTTCCTTTTTTTTGGAACATTTTTGGTGATTTCTGTCATCACCCATTTCAAAAAATATCCTATTTTGAAATCTTTCTCGACTATTTTTGCTCTCTATTTACTCTCTTTTTTGATTACACATCCTAGAATTCTCGAAGGAGCTTCATTAGTTACTATTATATAAAAGAATGCTTTTATAATTAGTGCACCATTTTTTAAGACATTGAACTTTTTATGAATTCAAGAAAAAAAGGCTCTTTCAAATAAAAATATTAAATACATAGAATGAAAGCCTACAGATAATTTTTGATTGCCAAATGAGCTATTTTAGACCCTTGTTCATTGAATATCTTCCGAAAACGTCATGGTATAGGACTGCTAATTTTAGCATAGTCTCTCTACCATAGCCCCAACATATCCTAAAAACTTCATGCGATTTTTGAGAATGGGAGGGGTTCAACAGAAAATTTTCAGAAACTGGTCCGAAACCAACACTTTATATTTTAATCTGTTTTATAATTCATTTTAGGTTTTCTTTTTTTTTTGAAAATATTAAATCCTTAACTTTTTTTTTTATCAATATAAAATAGTATACATTCCTACGAGATTATGGTGAATATGATATAGGTGATCGTCATTTTTATTATGCTATGACACGTGCTGAACATTTTAAAAATGTACCACCGAGAAAAAAAATTGTTCGTATTGAAACTTGTCAAACACAAACATTACTTTGTTCAGATGGTGCAAAAGGTCTTAAATGTAATTTTAATAAAATTTGATTATAGAACTTTTAAAAACATGATGTTTTTATTGTTTTTTTTTTTTTTTCTTTATTTATAGCTATCTTTGTATATTGTGAAGATCCACGTGGTAATATTCCAAAAGCTGTTTGGAGTTGGACTGCTAAAGTTAGTTAAAATTTTTTTGTATTAGAAAGAAAAAAAAAAGAAACGTGGATTTGAATCAATATTTTTATTTTAGTTTGGTGTTCCATTATATGCAAAATTAACACATAATGCATGTATAGCTTATCCTCAATGGATAAAAGATAAAAATATAAAAGTACCAAATGTAACTGAAGATGATATTGATCAAGTAACAACAAATGATTTAGTAAATAATAATAATAATGATAATGAAATTAAACAAGAAAAAGAATAGATAATATAATATGATTTTATTCAAAAATTTTTTTCATTTTTAAACGTAATTCTATATTCATAGCATCTGTACTATCAGTAAATAAATCTGTACTACCAAATTTTGGTAACTGTCGAATATTATCATTTTCTATTTGATCAAAAATAATATTAGCAATAGATCCTCCATTAATTACTTGAAATGGTCGATTATGAAATTGAGATATTTTAGTATTAATAATAATTGTTTCATTTTTATTAAATAATTTTTCTTTTGTTATATTTGCTAAACGTTCATAAACTATACTAAAATAATGTTCACGTTCTTGCCATGTATTTGCTAATTGTATTTGTCGAAGTATTGGTTCTAAATCTGAACCATATATTGTTAATTTTCGAAATGCTGTACCAAACCATTTTGCATAAGGATAATATTGTTTTTCTAAAAGAAAAATAAGACGTATTATATCACGTATAAGACGATTTGCAATTAATGATGAACCAAGTTCATCATTAACTTGTCCAGCACGACTCATTAAATGTTCTTCTTGTCCAATACGTTGCCAACAACAACCAATTAAATATAACCAAATATCATTTGGATAATAAGTAAGTTGTGATCGAATATATTCAATATTCATATGATTAGAATAATGAAAAATTCGACCTCGAACTATAGTTAATAAATGTTGACTAGGAAATGTTAACCAATCTTGAAATGTTGGTTCACTATTATTTATTGTCCAATTAAGATATTCAATAAAAAATTGTTTCATTGTAATTATATAAATACCATGAGATGTATTTTCTTGATTATTAGATACATTTATAAGAGTTTTATGTCCATCTTCTTCAATATATGTTTGAAATTGTGTTGAATAACCACAAATTGTTTTATCTTGAAGATTTTTATTAAAAAATAAATTTAATTCATTAATATATGTTTCATTTTCAAGTAAAAGTTCTAATTTTGGTCCCCAATCATGATCACGAGATTGAATTGTATCAAAACCAAGTACATCAGAACCATATCCTAAACGGCAAGCTGTATATTGAAGTGAAGGATAATATTCATCAAGTAATGGTTTAACAATATCAAAAAAGAATCGTTCACTTAAATCAAGTCCATGAATAAAAGGTATATCATCTGGATAGGGCATTATCTAAAATTCAAAAAAAGTAGATTAATAAATATTCTTTAATTCAGTTTTTCTTTAAAAAAATATGTTTTATCATATAAATTTGCTTTTGTTAGTTTTATGATTCATCTAGGTAGTATTCTAATGGCTAAATCTTTTGTAAATCATGTCGAGTCTTGTTTTTACCATTATAAGATCCAGTAGAATAAAATATCATTGAGAATAACAACGGGTTTCTTTTGTCATAGTAAATTTAAATATCTGGATTGATTTGCTTTTTTCATTTCTATTTTTATTCAATACATTGTAAAAAAGAAAACTATATACAAAATCAAATCTTTTGCAGACACTGAAAATGAAGCAAAAAAAGACCTAAGTTGTGTATATATAACATCATTTAAAAACATTCGGGTACCTATGTAAATCCATGTTTATTTCCAATATTCCTACGAATATCACTAATCAAATGAACTCTGTACCGAAAATTAATCAATAAAGAAAAGTCGAATAAAACCAATGAGATCTGTATACTTTAAGGGAAGGATACCTCCCCTACCATACCGTCAAATTTTGTCAGTTTGTAGGGTCAACCCCCAAGGGTCTATGATTAAAATATTTCGCGGGTTGGATGTTTATTGATAGTTCTTACGGAATTCGCGTCTATGAAATGACATGTTTTTCTAAAGTTGGAAACTTCAAAAGATTTCTGAAGTTAACACTATTATTCCATGAAAAATAGAGATATTGTAAAAGTTTCAATTATTTGCCTTAGCTTCATTAGTTTTCAATGAAACTTTGTGTGTAGAAGTATCTATCTATCAGATATATTATCTCCAAATTTCGAGGCAATTAGATACTGCGTTGAGGAAATATTAAATAGATACTAAGTTTCGGAATTTCAAAGTAATTTACATCATAGAAAATACATGAAAAATAGCTAAATTTTATAATTAATACTTGTTTTTTATTTATAGAATTGAGGCAGAACAGTACAAATAAGTAGGAAATAGGACTATCAAAGTTTCATTGAAAACAACAAAATTTTTTCCGAAGGCTTTATAGGAGGTAAGAACTACTTTTTTTTGCTGCTTTTAATCCTAGACTCTTGGGAGATTGACAAAATTTGAGAGTATTCTCCTTAAATCAAATGTGATAATGTGACTCAATCATTAGATAAATTGTATTTCTTTTAATCAGATTATCTCTTAATCGAACATAATGATAGTAACATATATTTATTTAATTAATAAAATATTTATCTTTAATTACAATTTCAAAATAATTGATAATATTTCTCTAATCATTAGTTAGTATAAAATACAATGAATATTTGATCTTCATTGATAAAACAAAATGAGAAATAAACGAAGCGTGTTCAAGTATGTAGTAATCACCTTTAGATTTTAATTTAATTCTCCTATATGAACCATTCATTCGAATCTACTTTTAGATGAGAAGTAACATAAAGAAAGAAGAAGAAAAGGAAAAGGTAATCTGATTGGCTTCATCATACATATACTTCTTCGACTCTTATCAGCATGATATCAATAGTTTTTCAATTATGATAAAATGATGGTTCATTAGACAACCGAATCAATGAATAATCTCTTGTCAATTTATGTTCATGTTTTTCTTTCTATTTATTCACAATAAAAAAAAAAAAAAAAAAAAAATGTTTTTTTGTTTCTAAATAAATTTATTGGCGTCACAATTATTATATTGGTCATTTACGATTAATTGCATATTTATCTGAAAAATTTCGACGCCAACAAGATCAATAACAATAATAAAAGTATAATTATCTTTATTAAATCGATAGTTTTTAATTACAAAAAAAAAAAATACAAATAACTTTAGAAAAAAGAAAAAATTTTTTGATTTTTATTTTAAATAATTAATCATTCGTGTTCAGTCAATATGGGATAAAAACCAATGCCCATTATCGTGTTGTCTCCATATGTTCATTGAAGCAAATATTTCAATTTGCTCTTCAGTTTCTTTATCATATAGGTGGATATCGATGAGTAAAAATTGTCATCATGATACAAGCCATGATATGATTTTAAATATATGTTCACTCATTCGCTTCATTACCACCATTCAAACATATTCATTGTCGTGAAAGACAAAAAAGGTGTATATATATATACTCGAATTACTCTATATTCAATATGTCGGAAGGACTGTCTAAATACAATGAATTATGTTGCGTAGAATTGAGATCAAACAGACATATCCTGCTGATATATAGCTGCTCTTTTTGTTTTAGTTAAGAAAGAGAAAAGTCCGACTGGTAATTGTTTACATTTTTATAAAGTATTATAATTTTCTCACTTAATAATAATATGTTTTTCATTTTTTGATATAGAGAAAATTATTTTGTTTAAAATAATAGACAAATACAAACTGACTGTTTTGTTTTTTTTTTTTTGTTAACAGAATGATAAGTAGGTGGAGCGATTGTAAGAGAAATTAATTGGAAAAATCTAAGAAACGAATTTTCAACCACTTGATTGCATGTTCACTTTCACACAATACAAAATATTCAATCAAATAGGACAGACAAAAGTTCGAAGTAACTTTGTATACCACTAACTGAGTTCAAAGAAGTTTTATGCCGATCATCAATTAGAATTTCCTCTTTGACAAAACAAAAATCTTAATATATATATGAAATGATTTATCAAAACAAGAGAATTTTGTTTTTAAAAAGAAAAAAAAAAAAAATTATCATTTGCGTCTCGACATGTTCAATAATAAAGTGTTAAGATGGTGTAATGGATTGTCGTCTTTCGAAAAATTGTATTGCACATAAAAATTTCCCATCCGTTTGATGATCAGTGTTTTCTTTTTTTAACAAAAACAAAAAACGAAACACATATTTACACACATCTAATATACACCTGATAATTGTCATCGATCGGCTGCTTTAAGGTTGTCGCTATTATGAATACTGATCATTGATATAATTATCTTTTGATGATAATGATAAAAAAAAGAAAAAAAAAGAAAAACGAAAATCGAATTAAACACATTAGTTAATAAGAAAATCTTAAGTTTTTATCGATTGATATTGAAATTTAATTATCGATTAAGAGATAATCCAACCAAAAACAAAAAAAATAAATAGTCTTTCTTCTTTTCATTTTTTTTTCCCTTATCATCTTAATATTAATGTAGCGCCAATCCAACCAAGATGACATTTGAGCTAATTGCATTTTTCTACTGTTGTTCAGCGAACTTTATCAAATCTCATTTGACTTGATCCGAATGTGAATAGGCGAGCATTTCACTTTTACAAAGAAGAAGAAGAAGAAAAAAAAGTCCGCCTTATTAATGTCAAATGACAGTCATGTTCATGCTTCTGATTTCTGTTCGCTGTCCCTTTGAGACAGACAGACAGATAGACGCTCGCGCAATCGATAGGTGAAGAAGAGCGCGCATATTATAAGTTGCTGCATCAAATCCGATTAATGCACATTTTGCCTCGACATATGAGAACAAGAGAGATAGATACATTATCAAATGACAGCATCACAACATAGTCAAATGAACGAACCGAACTCCCTATACGACAAAAGAGCAAAAGCTATTAATAAACTAAACGGGATGAATGAACATGTATATATATATATACAGATGGTAAGAGTGCGAAATGAAATCGAATATTCGATTGTTAAATAGATAAAATTACCAAACAAAATTCTAATTATCATTATTTTTCTAAAAAAAAAAAACAAAAAAAAGAGAGCGTGACTAAGTTAACCCAACAAATTGATTTAATTGAGCTCTTACACTCGTCTTTTTTTTTTCTCTCTCTCTCTCTCTCATCATTCAGCCGATTATCACCTTAGGAAGCTAAGAGCATGCACATCAAATCCATTTCCTGCTCCATTAGACAATGTCAGTTTCACTTTTCTTTTCTTTTCTTTTCTTTACTCACATATATATTTTTTTCTTCTCTCATAAACTAAAAAAGAAATTGTCGCCGATTGGCCAATTGAGAAAATGATTATCAACCATAGATATTTTTTTTTTCATTGGTTCTTATTCTTGATTGGCGAAAGATTAACTTGAGAGAGTAAAAGAGAGAAAAAAAAAAAAAGACACATACAAACACAGCAGGAAGATAATTGTACTAAAAAAGAAAAAAAAAAAAACGAGTCCATGTAATTTCCGTTAGAGACATAAATCAAACAAATTAAATGGAAGACGAACAAGATTTAAATGTACAAAAAAAATTAAGTTTTTCAATTGATAATATTCTTGACAAACCACAACCATTATTTATTAAAATTAAACATCATCATTTACTTATTAATGGTAATAATCAAAAACATTTATCATCCAATGAAAATAAACATATACATTTAATAAATAATCATGATGATGATAATAATAATAATAATAATCATGTTTCTAGTGATTGTTCAGCTATATCAACAAGTGATGATGATGATGTTGAAAGTTGTTCAGAAGATGGTATTATAAATCAATATAATCATCATGAAATTATACATAGAAAAAAGAAAACTCGTACAGTATTTTCACGTACACAAATATTTCAATTAGAAACAACGTTTGATCGAAAACGATATTTATCTAGTGCCGATCGAGCTAATTTAGCTCAAGGTTTACGTCTTACAGAACAACAAGTTAAAGTACGAATAAAACTTTTTTCTAAAACGAAAAAAAAAAAAAAATTATTCTTTTTTTTCTTTTTGTCATAGATTTGGTTTCAAAATCGACGAAATAAGTATGTATTTTAATTAGGAATGTTCCGAATAGAAGTGACTAGAGTCCATTGGGTTCAAAATTTTCGAATCCGAATGCGATGAGCTTTATGGGCGATCCTTCAATCTTGAAAAGTTTTCGTTTTTTTTTGTCCTCAGTAAAACAAAGGTCGCTCATAAATCGGATTCTATTCTATACACTAATTGACAAGGCACATTAAAGAATGTGGGGCATCGTTGATCTGTAGAAGCATCTTCTATTGATTTTAAAAAAATAAATTCTATTAATTTTTTGTTCTTTCAGACTTAAACGTCAAATAGTTGAAGCAAGTCAATCAATAAATTCTGTTGTTGCATCTTTACAAACATCATCATCATCATCAACATCATCATTAAATAATTCGATAATTAAACATCCATTAACATTACCCAGTGATTTTTCGTCTTCATCATCTAAACAACATCATCGTTTTGATCCAGCATCTTTTTATGAATTAGCTACTCTTGCTGCAGCACATGCAGCAGCTGCTTTTCATAATAATAATAATAATAATAAAGCACAAAGTAGCACAACATTCCAAGATTTTGCCAATTCTTTTACAACTCAAACAGCCGTTTAATTTTTATGACTGAAGTTTTTTTTTTTTTTTTTGTTTTGTTTTGTCTCATTGCTTTTTTTTTCCTGTATGTCTATTTGTATGTGTGTGTATGCACTGACAAAAAGAAAGAGCTTTTCCAAGTAATCGAAGCATTTCAAACTATGTTATTTGATCCGTTGCGCCTACCAAAATGACAAGTATTCGAATTATTGAGAGACAATCTGCATATGTGAATGAAAAAAAAGAAAGAAAGAATGAGAAACGCCCATTTCTTTTTTTTTTGTTGAATACTTATCGAATAAATACTGATTGAACGCGTGTCCAAATATAATCAACGAGCAGAAGGTGATTAGTCTTTTGACGCCAATGATTGAGTCATCATAATGTTTAAGGTAGAAGAACAATAATAACGCCTTAGGAAATAACAGTCGAAGTGATCATTGAAATAATTATCAGAAGAATTTATATTAAATAAGACAAAAAACAATTTCATACAAGTTTAAACAATTAAAAATTTTTAATGAATAGTTTTATTATCGAATAAATTTTAATGATCATATCTAGAAATTATATCTAAATATGAATCTCTAACTAATAGACAAAAAACAAAACAAAAATACATTTTCGATTATATCGTATTGAAATTTGTTCATCGGAAAAGAAAATTATAGAGGAGATTTCAAATTGATAAATTAAATGAATATTTCCAATATGATTAAACACAAGAGAAGTCATCAGGGAAGACTTAGAATTTCTTTATAGATAAAACAAAAAAAAAAAGATCATCATTAAAGTACAGAAATGAACAAAAAAAGAAAAACGCGATAAATAATATTCAATGAAAAATCACATGCAGGTTCTATATACATTTCTAAAGTACAATAATTCTTCAACATCCAATACAGATACAGATGTAAAATTCTATTGAAATTCAATCATTAACACTGTTCCAATAAGATAAAGCGGCAAACTAATTATAACTATATAAAGAGAGGAGAAGTAGTGTCCTACACGAATACGACTGGACTCGAACCGGCACTTAGAGTCCAAATGAAAGTTAATTAGTATCTGACAGATACTTTCATAGTCACAGTACAGTTTTCAAAGTTTTATTTTATATGAAAAAGTACTTTGTTTTGTTTCTTCCATAAACAGTAATAAAAAAAAAAAGCAATCATCTCAAATTTCACAAAAAAGTAAGTAATTTAGAATTCATTTGATGTCTTTCTGCTTCTAAAAATCTGGTTGCTTGTTGGTGTCAAACGTCATAATTGTGAATACATAAATAACTGCTTTTTCTAACACAATAATACATGTTCACTTTTTTTTTGATAATTCATTTTCCTGTGTATGTATTCTATTGCTTCATCATCATTTATAGATGAATTTTTATTAAAAAAAATTCTTTTTAGTAAAATAATATCGCTTTTCCAATTCTATGATCCGTTCTTAAATACAATAAATTGCTTATGTTTTCATTCCTATACTTTTATGTAAAACAGCAGTTAGAAAAATTAAAAATATTTTCAAACATTGATACTTAATTAATTATACTTAAAATACAACTGAACTTGTTTCAATTCTGTTATTTTGATTCTAGAAGAATCCATTTTTTTGCTGAAACTTTCAAGATATTATAAAAATCATGATATCTCTATCTTCGTGAAATTTCAGACTAAAATTTCTTGATTCAGTTTTCATCATATTCTGTAATAGACTGAAAATTTAATCAACAATGATCACAACTCAAGAAGCAAGCGTTGATAGCACATGTCCTTTTAGGATTTTTGTTTGCACAATGAACTCTAACATATGAGCTAGAACAGAGATTGTTAGTTGGAAGAGTGCTCTCGTTAATTCACTATTTTCATTTTTAGTGAGTGAAATATTGATTATGCAAAACGAATGAGGAATCCTATGCCACCGTGTCTATATAATTGTGAGTTATAGACTGACAATAAACGAATAAATATTTTATATAACACGATGAGCGCTAAAAGCTTAACAACAATTATTCAATCTTGATTTATTGAATGCACTAGTGTTTTTTGGCAACTATAACTATCGATTATTGATTCATTTTTTTTAATACAATAAAACACAAATAGAAATATACTATTGACACCTAAATGTAATGAATGCGGATGGTTTTTTTTTTTAAATAACTTTTGATAGGAACAACATAGAGATCTGAAGTTTTCACTATTCAAGAGAGAACATCCGGGGTTATCAAAATCTAATTGATCAGTAATCGACTAATCAAGTGAGTTCTTAGCGAAGATTTTGGCTGTTCATATGAACGATCAATAGGAAAAAGTCTTCTCTTTTGATCTTCGTAAATGTCAAGTTCACAGTTGTTGCCGTTGAAGATTTTTTCTGAGGCCCTCGATTTCAGCAATTTAACCTTGGGACCTGAAACTAGATTTTTGAAATTTCAATTTTTATGCTGTATAGAGAATGAATTTCAAAAATACTGAAATAGTAGTCTTAGGTTACTCTGAAAACTATCAACATCACTATTCGACTTAGTATGATGAATAACCTCTGCATGAATCTCTTTTGGAGTCTTTCAAATTTCAGGAAAATTCTTGAATGAAAGCAGCTGCGGACTTGAGATTAGTGAAGATCGAAAGAGAAGACTTTTCTCTATCGGCTGGTCATATTCTAAGCCAAAATCTAACAAGAAATGAATTCAGAATCTCGTTTTTTAAAATCTTCGTCAAGTATTCACCTCATTGGTTAATTAGATTTTGATCATCATGACTGTTCTCTGTTGAATAGTGAAGACTGCAAGTCTCTATGTTGTTCCTATCGAAAATTTGTCTAAAGTTACATTATTTTGAAAAATAATTTTTCTTCTAAACGATAAAATTTAAACGAACACGTGATCAGTTATATTGATACGTTCGTAACGAGTTGTGTCGAATCGTTTAGTAAACTTCTTCTATAATTTGAATGTCATGAGACATTTTTTTTCTATTACAGCACGACGTTATACATATCATTTGAAAATAGAGGAAGAAAAAGAGAATCGTTTTTCATAGATTTTTCGATTATATATAAAGGCATGTCTTGAAGGACATTTTTATTTATTTATCGTTTTCTCTTTCTTCGTACATATAACATATATATATATATATCTATACGATTTAAACAATCATGATTAGTAGTCGTGTTATGTTGGTTGCTGTACCATTGGTTTTGATCTTAATTACAATTATTTCAACAGCTCCAATACATAATAATGAATTAGTTATGGAAAAATTAAGTGATAAATCTCCTAATACAATAAAAACAATAGCTGAATTAATGGTTTATGATGATGATAAAGATACATCAAATGAATCAAAAGAACAAAATATTGAATCAACTACTCATGTGCAAGAAGTTATAGCTACTGATATTCGTGTCGTTAATATTACTGAAATATCTCTTTATATTGATGATATGATAAAAGCAAGTGATAATATTCTTGCCAATATAGAAGCTGAATTATCTGCAATAGCAACAACTGAAAAACTTGAATCTTCTCAATCAAATCAAGATGATGATGATGAATAAATAACAAAATTCTATTATTCAACATTATTAAGACTGATAAACATTAGTTTTAGGTTTCTTTTTTTGTGTTTGTGTTAAACTTGATTAAAGTTTTCTTTTCTTTTTTTTTTTCGTTTCGTTGTTTTGAAAATATATTTTTTTCGAAATAGTAAATTGAATTAATGAATGATTTCATATGACAAATTCGAAAGATTAGATATAATTCAATGATAATTTGTTTGCCATCATGATCAGACATTGGTCATCTACGCATAGTGAAGACTAAACAAAAAAGAATACGATTGATAGTATGTGAAATGGAAATGTTTCTATTCTTGAGACTCCAGTGACATATGACCAATTTGAAAATCTAATTGGGTTTCCGAGAATTCGATTTTTTTTACAAAGTATTAAAGTCCCAAAAATCACTGATATATTTCACGAAAGATGCTTGAAAATGCTTATTTGATGTACAACTCTATACTGATGGTGAATATTTGGTTGATTTTATCCTGGTCTAAACTGTAATTTTCGAAAACCACGATAAAATTCTGTAATGAACTTTTATACAGAATATGTTATTTCATTTCGCAGTAGAATACTAACCGTTCAGATCCTCGAAAAAAATTTCATTTTCTAAAATTCTGTAACAATCGCTATTTTTCGAATTGTTTGCGCTATCGTCGGTATAATGGACATTATACCAAACGATCTATCAGCAGTTCTTGTTTGGCTTGACTCACACACACACACACCAAACTGATTTTATACAATTACTCTTCAATTTTATCGAATAGTACTTTTCATTATTTGTATAATACATAAATCTAATATATCTATTTGATTCTTTTTTTTGCTCATTTTTTTAATAAATTTTCTTTCTATGTAATCATTCTACTCATCAATATATTAATTCTTCTATTTGATTATGAATTAATTAGACTCTTATATAAAACAAATAATATTTATTTACATGAATAATTCAATCACGTAATTGATTATTTTTTTTCACTACAACATAAAATGACAATAAGGACTTGATACAAAGCCACACATCACCGGAGATCGAGAAAAGCAAAACTCTGTTCTTTTTATAAATAAAGAAAAAACAACAACAAGATATTCCAATTAATCAGGCTCCAATAGTGACATCAAATTAGATTGTATAGTACGATTTTTTTCATTATTTATATTTGCTGTTAATAATTTCTTCATATTCATAGATCCAAAGTTTTTGTTACCATTCGATGTTGGTATATCAATAATTATATCATTTGTTGGTACTGTTGTTGATGGACGTGGTTCAAATTTAAATTTATTATTAAAATAAAGTGTTATATATGGACATTGACCAAGGAGAATCTCACATAGATCACGTCGAAGGCCAAACCACCCTATAAAAAGAACAAAAAAAAAAATGTTTTTATTTTTTTTTGTAAGATAAAATTACATGGATTGCTATCAGTAGCGCCAAATGAAAATATTAACCAAGCTATTAAAGCAATCCATAATGGAATAGATATCACAGTGAAGGAGACTTTTTGAATTTGTTCATTGTCTTCATGATCAAGTCGATCGACTAGTAAAATCTATAAATGAAAAAATATTCATTTAAAAATAGATCAATAAAGACCATAGCCATTGAAACTTGATTAATCAGCAATTAATCAATGAGGTGAGTTCTTGGTAGAGATTTTCGAAAACTATATTGTGACGCTATTTCCATTTTAATATAGAAAAAAATTCTTCTCTTTGAATTTATACGAAGCCGACATTCCTAGCTTGTTCCATTCAAGAGTTATAAGACTTTCGATTTCAGCCAATTGACCTGTGATCATCTGGAAAAGTGTTTAGACAGGAATAATTCACTATTCAACTCAGCATGGTGAATTACTCCTGCTTAGCTGCTATTTCGGACGTTCGTAGGTCACTTGACTGGAATTGAGGGTCTTAGGAAAAATCTTATAACTCTCGAACGGAACAATCTAAGAATGTCGGCATTCCGTAAAACGAAAGAGAAGAATTTTTTCTATATTAAAATGGAAATAACTTTAGAATATCGTGTTCGAAATATCTCTACCAAGAACTCATCTGATTGGTCAATTGTTGACCGATAGCCACTAGTGTTCTCTGAAAATCGCAGATCTCTATGATGTTCCTATCAAAAGTTATTTAGAAAACAGTTGAGTACATTATATTTTGCAATAAATAGTAGTGATGTGTGTGACCATTTGTTTTTTTTTTTTGGTCATCGATCCCGAACTCTGCTTTGATTTATAATAAAATCGGTACATTTTTAGCTTTTTTTTTATTCTTTTTAAAACTCGTACATTTCCTATGACATTTTATAGATCATCTTAACCTTTATATTATCATATTCATATTATTTTAATTCTTTATCAATTCTCATTTTCTAAATATTCATTCATATTTTTAATAAAATCTGAACAAAAATAAAATATTCAATTACCGCAAAAATGCTAAATGGAATGAACATAATTGCATAGATAATTGCTTCTGTTATAGTACTCGATTCACGTTGATTAGGTATTAAACGACGAGAACAACGATGAACAATAGCAAGAATTAATTTTGAAATAACAAATAATAAGGCAATACATAAAGAAACCCATAATGGAATAAAGACAATCTATATTCAATAACAAAAAAAAAGAACAATACTATTAATTTATTAATCAAATAAAAAAAAAACAACAAAAGAATACATACAACATATCGCCATGTTATTGCAGAATCTAAACGAAGTGGAAAAAACAAAAAGAAAAGTCCATTAGCTGAGATAAAGGCTTGTATCTAAGCAAAAAACAAAAAAAATAAACAACTAAATAATGTTTTACACTTAATTTTTTTTTTTTACATACGAGAAAATTTCTTTGTACTTTTAATGACCATAAACATGATAAAAAAGTTAGAAATGTACATAGATATAATGGAATACAACATACAATCCAACGAGTTTCTAATTTATTTTCTAATTTGTCACATGTCAATATTTCAAATATAAGTATAAATATATGAAGAAAAAAATAAATAATTAATGCTCGACAATCATTATCTGGTGCACGAATAATCCTTAAAAAACAAAACGTTTTAATATATTTTTATTATGAAAGAACGGAGGTGCGCATCCGCGAAATCTTAATAGCATTTCTTCTTGTTGCAAATTAAGAAGACAGATGCTTCTTCTCATACAGAGTTACAAACCAATGAGCTTAGTCATAGGATGATCAATAGAGCATGATTTAATCTATATTTTGGTATTAAAAGATTATATAAATGATATTTTGTTGAGCCAAGAAAAATTCTTCAGCAGCCCAAATCGATGCATTTTTAGTCACTAGTCAATCTTGAGAACCTAATATCATAGAGAATAAAAATGAACATAGTACGAAAATTTCAGTGCTAGTAGAATATATAACAGACCACAAGACCATGTTTAATTTGTTACATGTTCGGATAGGTAAGAGTATAAAAGTGAATCGTTCTTTATGTATTTCAAATTGTTTAGACAACTTTTATGTTTTATTCCTGGTTCCTCCCTCAGGGTTCAGTCAAAAAATGAAGTCAATCATAATTTCATTTGGACAGTGGAAAACAAATTCCGATCTTGTAAAATGATAATAAGATACAAAAAGGCAGATGACTATGCATTAAAAATATTTTTATAATTGACTTCATTTTTTGACTGAACCCTGAGGGGAACCAGGAGTAAAACATAAAAGTTGTCTGAACAATTTGAAACACATACAGATCGATTCAATTTTTGATGTTTTTTTTTTTGACCTCTTTCTCTTTTCTGTCACGTATTTCATATGCACTATAAGTATGTACATTTTATATATCACTCGACTGCTGTACGTGCAAAGTAAAGAATGGCATTATAACACGAGCTTACTTTACAAGAAGAAAAAAATTGATTGAAAAATATGATATTATTTCATAGCATACCATGCTTCAACTCTCTCTCTCTCTCTCTAGTGAATAATTTTGAATGGTCTCAATGATATTCACAATAGAAAGGTTTTATTGTTTATAATCTTTTGATACCAAAATGTAGCTTAAACCATGCTCTATTGATTCTATCAAAGACGGAACATCTATCTTCTTAACTCACAATACGAAGAAGTATTATTAAACTTTATACACAGTAAGATTTGTCAGCTCAAGCACGACACAACATGATCAGTTCTATATTTCTTTCTGAGAAAAAAATTACCTATTTCTTTCGCCATTTTTACACCAACAAAAGACGCCTGTACAGGCACCAAAGACGACAAGCATTTTCCATATAAATAATGGCAAGAAAATAAGCCAATAATTAATTTTAATAATTCCATCAAGTTGTAAGGCAAATAAAATTGAAAAGATCAATAGAGAAAAAGTAACAATAAAACGTCTAAATTTTCAAAGAATAATGTTTTTTTTTTTTTTTTTGAAGAAAAAAAAGACAAGAATTTTCTTACGCTGGATTACACGACTGTATATACCGCGAGGTGTCCATCCATTAAGGATTCATCTAAAATAAAAATAATGTTTTATAATCTTTATTTTTTTTTTGGACGATCGATATATATATATATATATTCATTTATTTATTAATCAGGTTCATGCAATTTTAAAATATTTGATGAAGGTAATATTACTGTTGTTAATAATTCATTTTCAAGATGATCATTTTTAGTTTGATCATAGAATGAAGATGAATTTTTACGAAAAAAAAATCTACGTGAATGTCTATGATGATGACGACGAGATGATTCGAGATTATCATTCGATATTACTGGTGAATTTACTCTTATTGAATTAACATTATGCAATGATATTGTTGGAGAATTTGATGTAGTAAAATTATATTCAATATTGGCATAGGTTTCAAATATCGGACATAAATGTAAAAGCCACTCGCATGCATCTTGTCGTAAACCGAACCACCCTTCAAAAAATAAAAGATAAAAAAATTAATTTTTTTTTTTTTTTTTTTGAAAAGAAAAAAACAATCTTTCTTACAATGATTAGCTGGTACTCGACTACCAAATGACATATAAATAAGTATAATTAATGCAAAATACAATGGTAGACAAACAACAATAAATGAAAGATCAAAAATACGTTCTAAATACAAGACTAAAAGAATCTAAATTAAAAAACAAAAAAAAGAAGCATTTTTATTAAAATAAAAAATGCAAAAAGAATCATTTTACTTGAAAAATAAGTAAAAATAAAAGTACATATATATGTCCAACAGTTGGGCTTGCTAAAATATGACAATATCGTCGATTTAATCTTTGTTGTCCATTTGTAATTTGATTAATATCATTACGATGATAATGTACAAATGTCCATATGAGACGACCAACACAAAAAATAATTGATATACCCATTACAATCCATAGTGGAATAAATACTGCCTATAAAAAACAAAATTAACTTTTTTTTAATTAAATAAAAAAAAGAAACAAACCGCATAGTTCCATGTAATAATACTATTATCTAATTTAAGAGCAAAAAAAATAAATTGTAGAATATTAACAACAAATAATGCTTGAATCTTTAAATTAAAAAAAAAAGAAATATTTATAAGAATTAATCTTTCTTTGTTTTTTTTTTTCTTTACCTCCCAAGATCGACCATGACGTAATAACCAAACATAAGTAAATACGGATATAATTGAAAGAATAATTAGTGGTAAAAAACAAATAATCCATGTTAAACGAGAGTCAGAACCGTAGGGTTGACCAAGATTATAACATACTAAGATTTCAAAAAAAAGTAAAAGAATTGTTTCAATTAAATTAAAAAATAATGCTCGACATTGAATTGGTGAGTTACGTTCACGACTAGAATAATTGAACAAACACAAAAAAAACTTCTTTTTTTTTCTTATTTCAATAAATTTACTTTCTCGATCGAATACAACAATAAGTAAAAATACCAATAATAGCTCCTACAATTGCCAAACTTTTCCAAATAAATAATGGTAAAAAAACCAACCAATATGGCCAATAAATGAATGACTGTTCACGAAAAGCATAAAGAATACTAAAGATAAGTAAACAAAATGAAACAACAAATTGGCTAAAAGCAAAAACAAAAGAACAAATAATAAATTTAGAAAAGCAAAAACAAACAATAGTAAATTTACCATGCATTGAATTCTTGCCAAACTGAAACTCTGTTCATCGAATCATTTGATATTACAGAAGATCATTTATTAAAGACAATATTTTTATTAGAAAAATAACTCATCTGAAAAAAACAACAACAACAATAAACAAAACATCCGCATAAAAATAAAAGATAATCAATAATATTAAACAGTTCTTTTTTTTTCCTATGTTGTGTGTCTTGTCGTACTAGCTAAACTTAATCAGTCATATGGTTTTTTTTTACCAATGTAGAAATGGTAACATATTTTTCCGAGTAGATGGCGCTATGAATTTGATTAAATAGATATATTAGTAGATATGTTCAGAGATAATTTTAATTGCATGATGTTTTTATTAGTTCTTAGATTTTTTCAATAGATAAGAAAAAACAAATTAAATCATTAGAGATAAGAATCGAAGCGGGAAAATATAAGAAATTAAAACTTGATGGGTTTTTAGTCAAGGATTTCTCAAGGTCGTCGAGATTGAGCACGATAATTTTGGAAGTCGATTGAAAGATAGTTGTTAATATTTAATTGTTGACAGAAGAAAAAAACAAAACGGTTTTTAAAATTGGGAGATTACCTCTCGGAACACCCTGATCTTACTCTTCGATCTTCTTTTATTGCACTTCTCTATTTACTTTGTTATTTCACAACTTTATGTTAATTGATTTGGCAACTATCATTCAAATTCTGTTGATTCAAACTCAACCTATTTTGTCATATGATCTGAATACTTCATTAGTAATCTAATCAGATCAGATGAATACTAAAACAGCTTCCAATACATATGAAGCTTTTGGTTTGATTCTTGTGAGTTATTCAGCGATGTATTGTCATAAAACAATCCTATTTTTACATATCATGTATTCAATTGACATAGACTATTTAGGTTTTTTTTGTAATATTCATAATAAAAATTGATTTGGAGAGGAGTTTCTTATAGAAATTGTAGCACATACATTGATATTATCTGATAAATTGAAAATTAATATAAATCTTCTATAAATTCTTGCCAATGAAAATCATATTTATTTTCAATTTGAAAAATTTTATTTTATTTTTTTGTCCTCTTTATTTATTGTTTTGAATAACAATGAAAAGTACATTGGTACAAACATTCTATCTTAATGGTGAAGATTTTTCCATAATTTGATGTTGTACTACAGGTTTAAATATTGTTTTTCGTGCTTCAGCTTCTGATACATTCATTAATATATCCATTTTAGCTTTTAATCGTTTAAGTCTATAACTAATCAATGGACTCCAATGATATAATAAAAATGATAATCCACCACTATTTGGTATTCTAACACGTGTTTTTCTTCTTTCACCATCTTGATCAAAAAGATCTTTTCCATTTGGTAATAATTCACGTAAAATTCGATTTCTTTCAAGTTGTTTTTCTAAATATTCAATACCACCTTCAAGTAAATCTAAACCATATGATATTGTTGATGAATCACGTATACGACTAACTTGCATATTAATAAGACGACCAATAAATGGTGAAAAATAAAAACATAAAAGACCATTTAAAAGAAGAAAATGAAAAAAAAGAAAACGTTTAAAACGTGTACGAAATTGTAAACGAAGACGTGTATAAAGTGTAAATGGAAGAAAAAATGAAGTACCAACAACACACCATGCTATCATATGCCATAGACCTAGTCCTGTTTCAAATTGATCAGCAATTATATATTTTTTTGCTTCATTCGAAAGAATAAATGTTTCAATTAGTTTTTGTACTAATAATGTTTCACCTAAATTAAAGATATGAATAAAAAAAAAAACAAATTTCTATATTAAGAAAAAAGTAAAAGTTACGTGTTATTGGTTCATTTGATGTTGGTGATGAAGGTGGAGGTAGAGATGGTGATGATGGTACTGGTGTAGGAGTACTACTAAACCATCGACTAAACCAAGATTTTGATTCATTTGATGTTTGAATAATATCTTCTGATTCTTTTTTTGATTGTTCATTTTTATTTAATTGAAATTTTAATTTACTTTGATCAATACGTGATAAATCAAGTTTAGAAAAATCTATTTCTTGACCAGAAATATTTATTTTAATTTTTTTTAAATCATCAATTGATGATATATTAGCCCATTGTGGAACCATTATATAAACAAGACCATTAAATAATGGTGTAAAATGACCATTCATATCAAAATCCATTCCTGTATGTACACATAAACGAATATCAAATGTAGGTGAACGATGTAATTGTTCTGGTAATCGCATTCGATATGCAATCTAATTAAGATATAAAAATAATTATAAAATAAAAACTAACTATTAATTTACTTCAGTTGCAAATCGATTATATGATGAGTTAACTTTAATAAATTCTCCATTTTCATTTGTTGATCTTATAAATCTATATTTTAATGTTTCTTCTGGTTGAGCCATTGTATAGATATATGGACCAATAACAACACCTTTGTTTAATAAGAAAATAATTATTGAAAAATTTTT
Organism: Rotaria sordida; assembly: GCA_905250125.1. Lineage (NCBI taxonomy): Eukaryota > Metazoa > Rotifera > Eurotatoria > Philodinida > Philodinidae > Rotaria > Rotaria sordida. The sequence continues at coordinate 186 of CAJNOL010003035.1, read as the reverse complement.
TAAGAAATTTTCTATATACCTGAACATGCTATAGCACGTAATATTTTGGCAAGTTGCGTTGCTTGTGTTTGACTAGCCATCTACAATGATGGAATTTTTTACAATAAACAAAAGACAAAAACATATTCGAAAAAATTCATTTTTTTTTTATTAAGATTTTCGTATTCGTTTCACATTGGTACAACC
>CAJNOL010003034.1:5984-27646 GCA_905250125.1 Rotaria sordida | reverse complement strand
CCTAGGTGGCTGAGGCAGAATGTTGAGGTAGTGCAGGTAAAATTCTACGAGACTATGAGTGATGATGACCCCATTTGTAGCAAAACAGGCAACGTGAGTGTGAGAGTGATCTCTTTGCAGCACAACACTCCATGTGACGGTGAAGGAAGAGCTAAACAGTGCTGAATTATTGTTAAGTGAAGTGTTAAAGTAGAATGGTTCGATACTGAAATTATAAATTTTTAAAATTCGAACAGTTTAAAATTGGTAACGAATTAAGAATTTCTACACTACTGTTTGTTTCTTAAAGTATAGTGAAATCTTCCTATCTTTGAGAAAAGAATCATTGAATCCATCTGAGGAACGATAATTTTTTCTTATATATTATATCAATCAAAGAAAAGTATGTCATTTACTGGCTCATATAGTTTCAACAACAAGAATTTCACAATGTTTTAGATATTATCTAGGGAGCTCACACGATCATTTTCTCAATCACGTCATACTGACTCGGAGAAAACAGATCATTAGGAACCATAGACAGGGAAATTTGGTATTGTACATTTATGGATTCAGATCGACTTTGCCATCCAAATTATGGATCCAAATGCTTTAAAGTTTATTAATCTTCCTTTTTTTTTTTTTTTTTTATTTACTATGGAAAAATTTGATATTTAGAATGTGAATAATGGACTGAGTTTTTGATAGATTTCTTTTGTTCTTCTAAAGGATATTCTAAACAAGAAAATGAAGTGTTACATTAAGTTGTGCAGGTATTATACATAAAATCGAGCAGTCTGGAGCGGGGACACCAGCACTGAGCTCTGTCTTATGATTCAATATGTTAATTCCCAAAGAACAATTGAAAGAAGGAGTTCTTTTACAAAACATTCGTATATGAAAATTTGATAGACTTTTTGCGATGCAGTTAGTTCATTAATGATAGTTCTGAAAATAAATTTCAATAAGAAATTCTAGATGATAGATAGACTAGTTTCAGTCGCAGGTCAAACAAGTCGTAGCAACGAGCGTTACTTATCTGTTATTTGATTAACAAAATGTGACTATGATCGATTAACAGAATTTGCTATATCAAATAGATCAACAATTAAAATAACTAAAGCACGTTTTCGTTTGATTTCTGTTAGAATATCTTTATAAACTTGTTCATTTACTTCATAATGTGAAATATCATTGATATATTTAAAAAGAAAACATCATTGACATTGACTTGTTCGTTTTTGTAAATTTGGTGATAAATGATGTTTAGGAATTCTCACTTGTATAAAACCTTTTCAAGAGATAATGTTGGAGAAAATAATTCTATTGATAAAAAAAAAACAAAAAACAATATCTTACAGTTCAGTTCTATCAACACATTGAAGTGATGCATCACAATCAAAATAACGAGCACTTTCATGAATTGGTATTGATTTATCTTCTGTTCCTAGATCAATCTGAAATTGATTTTCAGCTGATGGAAATGCAACAATAGATGGATGAGCTAAATCATTTTCATCTCCATTTGTTGATAATATCTCATAACATTCTTTAGTATTTGTGAAAAGAGATGTTCAGCTCGGCCTGTTATTCTTGAATATTGTCGAATGAGATATTTTTTTCTTTTCAGACAATTGTCCATCAAAACGAACAGCACATAATGGATCGTTGAAGAGAATTTGACGAATGACAGGTAAAAGATTATCTAATGAAACAGGTTTTGGTTTCAATAATAATGTTTATCATCAATTGATGATAACAACGAGATCGAAAACGATGAGCATTTATTTGAAGGAATATTGAACGTTGAAAAAATGATATTCTTTGACAAAAAAAAGGCTAATTTCTAATTGTGGACATTTTTCTTAATTAGTCAATTAAAAATGTCCGCATTCCGGAATAAGGTGATTGAATGAAAAAATGCTCCTCATTTGAAAATTGTCCGCATTTCATAACAAGTAAATAAATTTAATTAATAGCCCTTAGTTAGAATCACAAGAAAAGTATAGTAAACATACAGATATGTGTTATCGGCTCGTTCTCGATTCGTTTCTTTATCGATGCAATGCATTCATATACTTCAATGGAAGATTTTGCCGCATGCTCGACGTCATGAGATCCATCGGGTTTGATACCAAAACTTTTCACGATCAAAGAGCCGAGCTGTCAGCGACGCATTGCACTGTTTATGTGTACAGATCCAATATTGAGTTCCGTTTTTGTTCGAACGTTTGAGACCAAATAGATATTTCTCATACAAAATTCCTTCATCACCTGATTGTGTATTCAATCGGCTAAAGTTTTTATTGCTCGTCGACATTGTTTTATTCGAATGTATCTCATCTCACCATCATCACGTATAGGCTATATATAGGGTGATGGACACTGAAAAATTAAATCTGTGAAAATTCCTACAGATGATGATTGGGAACATCCCAATCACAACTAAAGATCAGAAGAACATCATATGGAAAATTCTAATGATGTCATATGACAGAAAAGGAAAGAACTAGATATACGTGACGTTATCGAGAGAACAATATTGAGGAAAAAAATGGAAAGTGAAATCAAAAGATATCATTATAGAAGAAAGTCTTTTTATTCGAAATTATTTCACTCAATTAAATATATCGAAAAAAAAATGAGCCAATAGTTATTTTTCTTAAATTTCTAATTTAATTCTTTTTTCTCTTTTGTTTTGTATATCAAAAATAAAAATATACGGTCATCCTATCGTCAACAAAACAATAAAAAAAGAAAGAATAACGGCTTATTGTCTCATATTAGACGGACGATCGTTCAATATAGTACGTGATCTGATGAAGCAAAGTGCGATAAAAAGTGCCAATCAAAGTCAAATGCAGACACGATGGCGCCATCTAAAATGAGAGCGGGCGCAAGAGAAAAAAATATTATGATGATAAACTATGATCTAGTATCTGTTATATGTGGTATTTTTTCTCAATTAAAAATGAGTCTCATCGGAAGATAGCGCCAACATAGAGGTTTTATCATGGCAATACACCCAGTACGATGTCTATTAGTGAATTTGTTCGATATTGGTGTTGATGTGATTGGTTAAGATGAACAAACGATTGGCTATTCATCGCCATTCTTTGAATACAAATCGCATTACATACGCATATATAGTTATCGCATATATCGCTTTTTTATTTTGGTTTGCAAAAAACAAAAATCCGAGATTAGAATTTTCAATCATTTAATATACTTAACACTTGCTGAAACTATGAACTGCTGGAACTCAGTCACATCTCCAAGTGCATTCATGGATATCCACGAGGTCAATGATTCGATGAATCATCTCAGTTTGATCATATACCAATATTTTGCTGAGTTGATCGGATGAGAATTATTTTTCGTCGAGTATGTTCAGTTCGTAGAAAAGAGAAATGAGTATTTTTTTTCTCTCTCTCCACTGTATATTGATCAATAGTTACATCTGCATTGTAATATAAGATGAAACAACAAGTACTGCGTTAATCTGTATGTATTTATTTGTATTTTTTTTGACGTTTCATTTTATTTCACAATATAAAAAATATATTCTCAAGAAAAAGAATAATATGTCTTTTTTGTGTATCTTCATATTATTTAAATAAACTAATCCGATACATGTGCAGAATAAGCACACTCTCGCACTCACCCTCACTGTGCTTGATCTTGATGTGCACAATAGGCTAATTGGACGTGACGGTGTGTTTATTCTGCCCATGAACCATATTTTCATTTATATATATTTGATAATAAGACAATCATAATCGAATTAAATTGACTAATAAAATTAACTTTGAATATATAGAATGAAAATTTTCTTTATTTCAAAATAAATACCAATGTATTCCATTATCGCGATGCAGGAGTATTATTCAATGAAAGAATATTTCTATTACTTTTTCTTTTGTTCTTTCGAACAAAAAACAGAAACAATTTTCATTAAATATTTTGATAAAAAAGCTCTTAGCGTAATCCCTGTGATTAAAATGTTCAACACGAAATAACTAGTGTTACTAACAGAAACGTGTGTTTAACAACTTGATTTAGGTCAATATTATATATAGCCAATACTCTCACTAATTCTTCAGTCAAAATTAAATAAATAGTGTCCTAGATCTGTTTAGTTTGTCTAGAAACTCACTTTAGAGGCTATGTCTGCCATGGTCTGTAAAGGGGGCGGGGGGGGGGGTTGCTAAGGTGTCTGCCACGTCTGTGGAGAGGGAGGCCGGGGTGTGGGTCCAAATGTCTACCCCTATACTTCAACATTTCCTTTTAGTTCGTGTTTCACAAAATATTTCGAACAGAAAAAAAGAAACAATTTTCATTAAAGATTTTGATAAAAAATATTCAATCATTTGTTAAAAATTCATAGAATTAATATGGAACAGAAATAGAAATCAATTTTATAATACAGGGTGGCGCAAAAGTCACTTTACCGAACAAAAAAAAAATTGAACATCTCCACTAACGATCAAAGCAAATGACCTGATTTTTTTTTACGAAAAATAGAGGCATGTTCATACTTTAGATCGACATCGGAAAGATTACGAAGATCCGTTGTTAAGTACCATTGCTGACCTTAACAAAAAATATTGCTTTGTCACAGATAACGAGAAAACAACATACAGATTGGTAGTGCAACAGTCAGTCACTTTAGCGAGAAAGAAATTCAATATCTCTATTATGACTCAAGCAAACCAGCTGATTTTTTTAATAATGATAGAGGCATGCTCTGGCTTTATATTTATAAAGACATGCCTAGAGACATCTTTCGTTAAGTGCATTGTTCTTTTTTCCTATCTGTGACAAAGCAATATTTTTTTGTTAAGGTCAGCAATGGTATTCAACAAAGGATCTTCCTAATCTTTCTGCTGTCGATTTGAAGTATGAACATGCCTCTATTTTTTATAAAAAAATCAGATCGTTTGCTTCGATTTGTAGTGGAGATATTCAATTTTTTTTGTTCGGTAAAGTGATTTTTGCGCCACTCTGTATATTGTAAGTACTTCAATTTTCTATCTTAGAAATATTTTTATCAATTCATAAATATTCAAGAAGTAAATATCTATATGAGAAGAGGGAAATTGATGGTTTATCACGAGAGTAAGTGCAGGTTAAGTGCCCCTGACACCTTCAGCATCTACAGCACCTGTTCGGTACTGAGAGTAGCCGAAGGATGCTGAAGGTGTCGGGGTCACCCGACCTGCACTTTCCCCTTTGTGACTTATATTGTCTGACATTGTACAGACAATTTTTTTATTTAAAAGCATAATAAAGGGTGCGGCGGAATAAATTGTCGACTTTTGATAGACTGTGTTCTCAAGTTAGATTGAATGAGAAAGTTCCATTCTGATGTGAAAAGATAGAGAATTTTGTGTGGATTTTATTGATATGTTGTTTGCGAAATGAGCATTTATTCTTCTCTTGTAATATAAAAGGTACTGGCTACTACAAAAATAACATTTACTCAACTGCAAAATGAGACATTTTTCCCAGTGAATTATAGTTCAAAAGTTTCTTCTTGTTACTAAGCGATGCAGAAATTTTTCGATGCATCTAGTAGTGTCTTGATTTTTTTAAGCTTAATTGTTTCTGCTTCAAAAAACACAAAACATGAAGAAAATAGCCTCAGACAATGACATCGTATTTTTTGTTGCCAATTTTCTCAAAATTTGGTTTTATAAAAACTACTCTTTTTATATGAATAGATGCAGAATTTCAAGCTCTACAAAATGTTCTTCATTATAAGCAGTGGCATAGCCAGCAGGGGGCCAGGGGGGGGCTCAGCCCACCCTAGGGAACTTTGAGTCCCTCCTGGCGAAATTTTAGAAAGACATATTCTTTTTATACCAAAGTAGATTAGTGTTTGCAATTTTACGTTTTAACATATATATATTTAATTTTGTGCAACTCATGTCTTGGAATAAAAGAAAATACAGTAAATGTAAATGCAAATCTTAATGAAGTTTACTAGGTTATGAGTAGTTTATTTCAGCTTTGCAGGAGACTGCAATGATTGGTTTTTATCAGAGTACAGCGATATCTGTTGTTGTTAAATTAGAATGAAAGTTCATTGCGTCTTAGGTAGGTTGTATTGATCATTTTTGAAAAAATTTAGCTTTTTCTTAATTTATTAAATATTTTATATACAGTGCGCGCCAATTCATTTTTCCCCTTTTGTATTTCTGTATTTTTATCGCTTTAATTCATTTATTTTTCAACTTCTTATATGTAGGAAGAAAGAGCGGAACGCTCTGCATCTTACGATACATTCACATAAAACAATAGACAAATGCTTAGATATAAAAACTGTTAAAGAATATATAGAAGCAGATTTTTCTTGTCACTAAATAAAAGAGTAGTGAATTTTTTGGAATGACTTTTAATATATGAAAGATAGAGACTTGTGATTTTCACTATTCCAAAGAGCTAATGAATCTGCATCGACTCTTATATTTCAGATATTTCCAGCAAGCTTTACTACGGTCTTCAACGATACCTTTAGAAAATTAACGTTTTCAGGATGAATAAAATTAATTTTTCTTGAAAAGCTAGAAAATATGTCGATTTTGCCTAGAGACACGGTTGAAGACCGTAGCAAAGCTTGCTGGAAATATCTGAAATATAAGAGTCGATGCAGATTCATTAGCTCTTTGGAATAGTGAAAATCACAAGTCTCTATCTTTCATATATTAAAAGTCATTCCAAAAAATTCACTACTCTTTTATTTAGTGACAAGAAAAATCTGCTTCTATATATTCTTTAACAGTTTTTATATCTAAGCATTTGTCTATTGTTTTATGTGAATGTATCGTAAGATGCAGAGCGTTCCGCTCTTTCTTCCTACATATAAGAAGTTGAAAAATAAATGAATTAAAGCGACAAAAATACAGAAATACAAACGGAGGAAAATGAATTGGCGCGCACTGTATATAAAACTGCACATTTTTTGCCATTTTTTTATTTCTTAGCACAGCTTATATGCTGAGGAAAGAGTCAGAATAAGCAACAATCAACTCTATATTGGGTTAATAGATAAGTTTCATATACCTAAGATGGGTCGAAAATTTTTGAGGGGCTGAGCCCCCCTCCTAGCCCAAAATCCTGGCTATGCCACTGATTATAAGAGGTGATTTTCTTTTCTAAATTTATGATAAGGTTGACATCTTTTGCCTGGCATAAAAAAAGCACCAAAAATGGTCAATTAGGCATTTTTTGCAAGCGGTTTTTCGGATGACGAAATTTCATTCGCAGATTTGGTATCGGATCTCAAAAACAGATACGCCTCTGTACTTTACAATACTGCATTTAAATAGTATATGAAAACTAACCTTTATTCTCCTGAAAATGCTGAGTGAATGATGTTTTTGTAGTATCCAATACCTTTTATATTACAGGAGAAGAATAAATGCTTATTTCGCAAACAACATATCAATGAAATCTACACAAAATTCTCTATCTTTTTTACATCAGAATGAAACTTTCTCATTCAATCTAACTTGAGAAAAAAACAGCCTATCGAAAGCCGGCAATTTATTCTGTCGCATCTGTTATTTTAAAAGTATTTTAACATTTAGTGAAGTAAATCTAAAGATATGTATTTTGATTTCTATCTTTAGTAATACTATTCATTTATTTATTGTCATATATTGTTAAGATGAAAATGTATAGTTCTTTAGAGATTATATCATATTACTTCAAGTAATACATAATATCTAGATCGTAAAATGTATTAGGACAAGAGTGGTATACTTTTTGCTGCAGTATACATCGAAAACTTATGATAATTTAAAGATTAATATGAAAAAGAAAATAATATATTCATGTATAAAAAGATCTTATTTCATTGAAGTATTATTATTTGTAAAACTTTTTTCTTTCAAAATAATTTTCTGGTTTAAATAAAAATTTTTTGAACTTTAGTAAGACTACTAGAACCTAGAAAAAGTATATGGAATTTTTCTTAATTTTCATCTTATATTGTCAATCATACTACTGACAATCAACAATAATCTAATGTAGATAAAAAAAGAATTCTAATATATTTATCTTTTTTTAGATAAAATGATAACTACAATCGAAACACTACCTAATGAAATTCTTCTTCATATTTTTTCTTATTTACCATGGTTTGACATGTTAACTTCTTTATGGTCATTAAATATTCGTTTTAATTCTCTTATATGTTCAACTCTTTCGATAGATAATAATTCGTTAAACAGTGGTCTTGTTATTACACATGGTTTATCTTATAATAAATGTCGTTCGATATTATTTTCGTTGATCTCGAATTGTTCGTCTCTTGCTTCTTCTATTCAACGTATTTATTTTGATGGAAGAAGTTCAATAGCTTGTGATCTTAGTTACGAATGGTTATTTACTAATAAAAATATTCTTCGTTTTCCTAATCTTAAATCACTTATTCTTATTCGATGTGAATCAATTGAACCAACAATTCAAAGTTTATCTTATCTTATTGAACATCAATTAGATAATCTTACATTAACATTTGACGATCAAGTGTTCAAACGAATTCACCATTTAACAAGAGCTTCTTTGCCAACTTCTCATATAGGTAATTAATTGTTTATTTGATAGAATCTATTAAAAACAATTCAAGATTCATCTGCCTGACAAGTACAATTCAATATTTTCTTGATGTGAAATTAAAAAAAAAAACTTTAGATACGAGAAAAGTACGATGGAAAATTAGGGTGGTGGGTGTGGGTGTGGGTGTTGGAGAAAGGTACACTTAAGTAATATCCACACTCACACCCACACCCACACTGACTACACCCACACTGACTACACCCACACACCCACACCCAACCCCACACCCACACTCACCACACTCCCACACCCACACCCCACACCCTTTTCATTTTGAGTGTGACAGAAATTATTGACACAAGTCAATAGGGATTTGTTATGACAATTTTTGTTGAGCGTTTCATGGCGCATCTTTTCAAAAACATTTCAAGATTTTATCGTCTATCTAAACTGAGATATACAGGGTGCGTAAAAATGTTTTTCCAGGAAGATAACGCTATAGTTTCGCATAGCTTACACCAATAATTTTATACCAAATTAAAGCCCGTCAAAAACGGGATTTTTTGATAGTGAATAGTAAGGGTTGTCAAAACCCTTTAATGTCGAACTTACGAAATTTCCACAAATTCTATGCATTTTTGAGCATGGAAAAACTAAAGTATCAGTAATTCATAAATGGATTAAGATATTTTCTTTTGATATTTTTACATGGTTCGATAGAGCTCGTCAAGCTCTACAAAACTATACATATTAAAAAAATTTTTTCAGACATTTTTCTGAGATAAAAAATTTAAAAATCTACATGGAAAAATCCTAAAAAATACCAAAAACTTTACTCCTTCTTTTATCGAAAATAGACACTCTGTTTTTCGATAAAATCAGCTTTTTTCGTTATTTATACTAGCGTAGGCGCTTCGAAATATACTCAATAACTGTAACGTGAAAGACTGCGTCTAATGGGTGTATTTTGAAGCGTTATTGTTAGTAAAAATAATTGAAAAGGAAATTTTTTTCAAAAACTGTGTATTTTTTTGCATATAAAAAAAAAATAAATTTTTTAGTACTATTTAGGATTTTCCACGTGGATTTTTAAATTTTTTATCTCAGAAAAATGTCTGAAAAAATTTTTTTAATATATATAGTTTTGTAGAGCTTGACGAGCTCTATCGAACCATGTAAAAATATCAAAAGAAAATATCTTAATCCATTTATGAATTACTGATACTTTAGTTTTTCCATGCTCAAAAATGCATAGAATTTGTGGAAATTTCGTAAGTTCGACATTAAAGGGTTTTGACAACCCTTACTATTCACTATCAAAAAATCCCGTTTTTGACGGGCTTTAATTTGGTATAAAATTATTGGTGTAAGCTATCCGAAACTATAGCGTTATCTTCCTGGAAAAACATTTTTACGCACCCTGTAGACATTTTGGCACACCCTCAACAGAGAAAAATTGAAAAGATAGAGTATGATGGCGTTATTACTGATTTTCATTCATAGTACAAGCTATAGATCTGAAACTTTTAGTTATGTAATACTAACTATGTATAATAATCTGGCAAAGTTTGAAGAAGTTTGTTTTTGTTGGACGTGAGAACGGTGAATTCGAAAATCGTTCGAGAACTGCTGGGACATCCCTTATACTTAATATTTGATGATCTGATAAATAGAAAAATGATATTTCATAAACATAAGTTTTACATAGTTAAATTTCCAACTAAACGAACTAGTTTTTATTAAAAAAAAAAGACTCTTTTAGAGATTCTTAACAGTTAAATGTAATTCATAAAGAAAGAACATTCGAATCTTTGAATGTGATGGTTTTGTTTTAATAAAAATTTTTTTTTTCTTTTTGAATAAATAATAGAAAATGAAATGATTATGATCAAACAATTTCTTTGTAAATTATTCTCTGATCAATGTCAATTAATATCTTTTCGACTTGATATTAGTAATGAATCTCGAGATGGCAGTATTCATCGATGTTTATCATCAAGTTTTTATATCTTTTCCAATTTAATTTCATATCAACATCAATCTTATTGTGTAACCCTTCGTTATTTATATATCCGAATTAATCAAATACGTTTTCTTGAAGATCTTATTGAACATGTACCTAATCTTGAAAAATTATCAGTTGAGTTAGATTGTTCATTAGGTTCGTTTGCATCATGGAGGAAATCAAATGTTGAAATATTAAAACAATCAAAGACAAATTGGTTTAATAAAGTAAGAAAAAGAATAATTAACTTTTTTTATTTAAATTCTTTTTCTTTTAATAAATAAAAATAATTAAATTTTTTTGTAGATACAAAAATTAAAATATTTTAGTTTAAAAACTTTCATTTATGAGGATTATGAATTTATTTATTTAAAATGGCTTCTCAATAATTTAAATTATATTGAAAAACTTCAACTTCATATTAAACATGATATATTAAACGAAAGAATATGTCATAATATAATGAAATCTTTGATTGATGCAAATTTTATTCGTCAATATTGTTTACCTGATTTAATACCGAATTTAATTTATTTTAATTTTTATATTTATTGGAAATGTCAATTATCATTTAATGATATTGAAATAATAAAAAATTCATTTAAAATTCATCCATTTTTTATTTCATATCAATGGACAGATGTAACATGTTTATTTGATCCAATAATTGAATGTCAACATTTATTCTCTTCTTTTAATAATACAGTTCAATCTTATAATAGTTTTATGTAAATTATTTATTATTATGAAATCTAAGAGAACTTCTTAGCTAAATGATAGTTGTTTTTTTCTTCTAGTAATTATTCATATATTTTCAATTGGCCACCTCTTTACAACATTTGGTATAATTTATATCCATCACTTTATTTATTTCTTGAGCGATTTAATGATTATTATCGTCATGTTTCGTGTATCAAAGTATATAAAAGTAATTCAATTTATTATTTAAATGATTCTCTTGATTAGATAAGAAGAGATATTGTCTTAGAAATATTCATTGATCTTATTTTCAACTAAATCTAGAAGAAAAATATTAAAATAAATAAAATTTCTTTGTTATAGATTCCATACAAGATTTTAATAAAACTGATCTTCTAATGTCATTGGAAATTTTATCCAATATGAAAGAAAACAATCGAATTGATGGTCTTTTTCGAAATGTTACAAAAATTCAATTTGGAACATATTTTGATCGAAGAAACCGTTAGTACTAATTTGGATTTTTATGTTAAGATTTAAAATAAATAAGGTTGATTTTATATGTATAGCTAAAAGAAAATATCCTCTGCATTTTTTTTATAGTTTTAAATTTTATATAGAATTATTTAGCCTATGAATATTCATATGAAATGGATTTTTCAAGTTTTTTTTTTTTTTTCTGAATGAACTGTTCAGAGAACTATAGTCATTTTATAAATACAGTAAAATCTTCATTAATGAATACTTTTTGCCTGGTTCCGTTAGTGTTCATTTTAGAAAGGTTTCACTGTATATGTTATTCTATTAATCGAAACATTCTTTATTTCAAAGAGAACATTAATAAGCTTATTTTTAGAGAATAAGTTCATAAATAACAAAGAAAAAGCAGAATTTTTCATTATAGTTTAAAAAATAAATGTTTCTATTGAAATTTAATTCGATATGAACCATGTTTTTTTTTCGATATTTGGTAAAATTTGAATAGTTTTTATGGTATATAACGAGTATCCCATACTGAATGAGCAGTTTTTGTGTACTCAAAAAGTTCATAGACTCTAGAATCGGTCAATATGTCCGGCCGTCCGTCCGTCCGTTTACACGATAACTTTTGAAAGGAGAGTCCGATCGCGATGAAATTTTCTACACAGTTTAGTCTTAACAATATCTCGGTCGAGAGAAGAAGATGAGAATGATTGGCCGAGCCATTCCTGAGTTATTGCAAAAATAGTGGTTTTTCCCTATACCTTCCTATGGGAAGATCGACCCACCCCGGCTTTCGTAAAATACTTTTCCTATCATAGTCAAACAAAACCCAACTATTATATACCATTCAATAGAGAATTTCACGAGCTACAAAATGATATATAAAACATAAAGAAACAAGAAGGCTAACTCACCTATTACAAAGATAATTAAACGGCAATAGGTTCTGTTTTTGTCCACGATCTAATTGATCCACAATTAGAGCTCTATCTTCCGATCACAGTGATGATGCTTCAAGGTTTTCTGGGGCGGAGAACTCGAATCTGTACTCCACTTGCCTCGAAATCTCATTGGTTGAGCAGTGACCAATAGAAATCAAGTTATAGGAAAAACGACTTTCTGAGGATAAATCGCCCAGGTCGAGACGAACGGTTAAAGAACGCGTTCCGAACGGAAGAACATATGGAAACGCGTTCGGCACGCGTTCGGCACGCGTGCGGAACGCGTTCGATAGCGTTCACCCGTTGCGAACGCACCGAACGTCATACCGAACGCATTCGGAACGCACGAATAACGCGTTCTGAACTACTTATTCCGAACGCGTTCTCTAGCCGTTCGTCTCGACCTTGATCAAGGCGAAGAGTTCAAATCTGAGCTGTATTCGCCCCAAATCCTATTGATTGGACAATAGCCAATAGAAATCAACAGTTTATAGGAAAGGTTCCCCAGTATAATTTTGATGTCCACACCAGAGATGGGATCGGTTCGGTTTTTAACCGATCCGAGCCGACCGACCGTAACCGAAATCGGTTCGGTTGGAAAGTTTTAAGAATTCGGTCGGTTATGTTCGGTTCGGTTAACGATTTTTTCGGTTACGATCGGTTCGGTTGGGAACTTTTCAAAATTCGGTCGGTTACATTCGGTCCGGTTGGACAGAACCGAAATCATTTTTTTAATTTGATTTCAGCGGATTTTCCGGTGAGATATAACCAAGAAAAAAAAGAGCACGACTGCACTACAGTTAACTCGACTGACTGCACTTCGTGCAGTGAGTAGCCGACTTATTGGTTTCGACTCACTCAGTTGCCATAGTAAATCCTTCTTCTTCTCAACACATGAGTCACGATTCTAGTCAGTCCCGCATTCTTAGCGCCTGAGCATAATTTAGAATCGGAAAAAGTTTGACGAGATCGTGAGAACGTCATAAGTGCACATCTAAAATCCGTTTCTCGAGATTCGGTGTAGTCCGGGAGATATTAAAGAAATCGAAAATGATAATTAACAACTGATAGTTTCCTTATATGGCTATGGATGATTCAATCTTACATGGCAATTCAGATCTAAAATGTTAAATGCATATATTTTTTCATTAATTATCGCCTTGTCAAATTTAAAATAGTACATCATGAAGTCTGCAACGCATAGATACGTTTTTCCTAAGAGCGGTCAAACAATCGAAAGAAATATGCAGAAAAATGATAATTAACAGCTGATGATAGTCATTTATATTCAAATGTGATTCAATAGCAGAAAGTCAGCAAATTTAGGTGTGATTCATATAAAATCCCTTGAGCTTTCATATCTATTATCATTGGTGGTAGCTCATCGTGTCTGCAGTCAGCCGATTTTTCAACTGGAGCTTGTCCCGGGTGGAATTCTAGCATTCAATTTGCTGTTCGTATTCAATTTGATATTGATGGTATTCAAGTGTTGTTAGTAATATTCAATTTGTTTTTGCTAATATTCAGTTTGTTGAGTAAGTGTTTTTTTTTAACTGAACACTAGAAAAAAGTTCGGTCGGTTACTTTCGGCTCGGTTGAAAACTTTTTACAATTCGGTCGGTTACGTTCGGTTCGGTTAGCGATTTTTTCGGTTACGATCGGTTCGGTTGGAAATTTCTTAAAATTCGGTCGGTTACGTTCGGTTCGGTTAGCAATTTTTTCGGTTACGATCGGTTCGGTTAGGAAAAAATGCCAACCGATCCCACCTCTGGTCCACACATTCTAGGATGACTCATCTTTGTAATTCACTTTTCTTCAGTACACATAACTCTCGGATTTAAAGCCGAAGTTTCCGCATTTATTTGTATTTCTTGTTTTTATCATCTAGTACGTTTATTTTAAAAACAAAATATAGCATAAGATGCAGCATGAAAAGCTCTACAATTTCCATAAGATCGCTTATTTTATAACTGTACTTTTTGTTTTCAAATTGGCCAAAACTTTGACGGATCAAATTTGGATCGTGCGAAAATTAGTCGCACAGAATTTTGCTTTTTTTGAAAACAATTACAATAAGCTTTACTGTGTAAATTGTAGAGCTTTTCACGCTGCATCTTGTAGCATACTTGGTATTTATGATAACGTATTATGTGACAAAAAAGATGAAATAAGAAAAAATGAAGTCATCTTCTACCAAAAAATATTGTTTTCGCACGGTCGAAATTTGATCGCGTAAAATTTTATCATTTTTTAAAATAAAAAATTCAGCTATGAAATAAGCAGTCTTATGTAAATTATAGAGCTTTTCACGCTGCATCTTGTATTATATTTTGTTTTTAAAATAAACGTATTAGGTGATAAAAATAAGAACTACAAAAACTGCTCATTCATTATGGGATATCCATTATATTTATTACACTTCAATGTATCATTTAAATAGAAAATTTTAGAAAAATGAGTTTCTAATTTTGAATATGTCGATTAGAATATGATTACTTTATATTTTTTGACAAATATTTTTATAATTGTTATGAAAAAAAAAAAATATTAAAATTTCTTTTTTAGGCTATAATCATTTGGCAATTGATCAGAACGAAATACGTGCAAAAATACTTGCTTATCTTATTTCAATGACTGTACAACTCAAGTATCTTCTTGTCGAACGATTTGAATGGCTTTTACATATTGTTCAATACGTAAGATTTGAAAGGATGGTAAATTTAAAAGTGTTACCAGTTTTCAGCAAATTTCTGATTTCTAATGATGAAATCTATGAAAACGATCAGAAAAGCATAAATCAGAAATCTACTTTTGCCTATAATTTCTAATGACTAGCAGAAAAAGCAGAAATCTAATTTCGTGCATAATTCTCAATCATTATCATAAAAGTAGAAACCAGATATTGACTCATGTTACACATTTCTGAGACACTATGTGAAAACTAGAACAGCGTCTCTGTCCTAAGCCTCGCGTTGTCCTCAATATGCACTAATTCAGCGTTGCAGCCCTCACCCTTAGAGAGTAATGCGCCATGTCCGTGTTTTCGCCCTCATCCTCAACGAAAGAGATGTCCTGCCTCAGTGTTTTCGCCCTCACGCCTCTCTATATATTGGAATTTTTAATATCTCACATCTCTTTTACGTAAACTTAATTGAATTTCCGAAGAAGTCCATAAAAGACATCATATGTTTGAATAATGATAGTAGTAGATTTCTGATTAATTTTTAAGGAGGATGATAGTAGATTTTCCATCTCTGATTTTTGTTTAATTTGAACGAGTTAGGCAGTAGATTTCTGATTTCTGATTAATTTTATAAGGATAGGAGTAAATTTCTGATTTTTGATTGCTAGGCATTTTTGGAATGATGAGATTAGAAATAAAGTTTAATGATAATTATATTAATTCAAATTTCTATGTGCTGTCACAATTTGTAGAAATTCTGAAAATTTTTGAAAATTTTGGAAACCTTAAAAAATTCAAAATTTTGATACGCAAGTTTCAAAATTTGTACTAATTTGATATTTGCCACTTTATGTAAGATTTTATTTTTAATCCTGATCTTGTTTGAAATTCTCTAATATATATATATATATATATATCGTCTCTACATATTTTATTTGAAAATCCATCTACAAATCAAACAATTTGACAGTCGAATCTTGTAAAATCAGTTTAAATCGTAAAACAATTTGTTAGAGTAAAACTTTTATTAGTGAAAATATCATGGGTGAATACTTTCAATTTAGAGCAAAGTTTTAGTCCCACGGAGCAATTTTTGCTGTAAATGCATCTCTCCTAGATGAACACCTCTGTGTTCTGAACTTGAACACTGTTTTTGTAGCTCCAATTGCTTTTATAACCTCTCTTAGATAAACATATGTGGACTTCTATCTCTCTTTTTTTTCACATTGTTGTTCATAACTAATGCACTAAAAATCACTGTGCTTTGCTTTTTTTACAATTGTACTCAAGAGTGAATCAATTATACATCGACATCAGCTCAAATTTCAAGTCAAAACTCAATTAATAAACGTATTAGAGTCAAAACTATTTGATGTTTCTAATGAGTCAAAAACAGCAAGACAAAGAGCCGATTAGCAGTTTTTAAGATAGAGCGAAGTTTTTTGTTTTGTCGAGAAAGTTTTTCAATTCAGATAAATTTCAATGAAAGAAGATAAAGTAGAAGAAAATGATCTTAAAATGCTTCAAAACCAGTAAAGAAGGTCATTTTTTGAAAATTTACTTCATCCCAGTGAAAAATATTCATGCAATAATCACGCTTATTTTTGATTATAGACAAACAAGCTCAATTTTTTGCTAGAAAATCACTTTTTTTTTCAAAAGTAATTCGACTAAAATTGATTTTAATTGAATAATCACTCGAGACCATAATCCTTTTTTTTTTTTTTGAAGATTATAATCGACTGTCCGATTTTTAATCAGATTTATATTTATAATCGATTATAATTTCAATCTCATCAAATCTGATTAAAGATTTTCAATTAATGATAATTAATTATTTGTGATTAAATCAGATTTATGTATATAATCAATTATAATTTTCAAAATCGATTAAAATCTCAAATTTCATCAATCTGATTGAGGAATTTTAATCCCGATGACCATAAAACGTGTTTTGTGAAACACAATCTAAAAGAAGTGTTGAAGCGTATTGGGAGTAGAAATTTGCACCCCTCCCCCGCAGATCATGATAGACGCCAGCAAAGACCATCACAGACCGTGACAAACGTAACGGTGGAAGGGTCACAGACTGTGACAGACGCAAATCAGACAGACCATCATAGATCGTTACAGACACCGAAGCAACGCCGTCTCTCTCTCTCTCTCTTCCCCCAAATCACAGACCATGACAGACACGTTGGTAAATTTTCTCTCGATTAGGATGGGAATAGCTCGATCGTGTTTCACATTTTAATCCTGCAGAAATTGAGCTAAAAGCTTTTTCTCGAGTTTTAAGTTAGAAACTCAACCTTTTGATGTTTTTTTTTTGATTTCTCAGTTCAACAAATGGTAAGTACAAAGGTAAACCGACTTGGACACATATGCCATGGTTTGAAACAGGATACTCGTTGATACTTATTCATGTAACGAAGAAGATCGATAAATTAGATTAAAATTTATTTTCCATCGAGATTGACTAAAATCTAAATTTTCAGAAATTATAATCAATGATAATCGATTAAAGTTAATTCTAAACGATTGAAAATTTCTGATTATAATCGATTATAATTTTGATTTTGTTGCAGAATAATCGGATTTATGATTTTGATTATGTCCATAGGATTTTGAAATATTAATCGATTTTAATTGATTAAATTTTTCACTGGAATTTTCCATTAAAATGTAGGACATCTACCATAGATGAACACCTCTCACAACTGAGCACTTCAAAAGTCCCGCGGATATGCACTTAAGGTAGGTTTTACTGTATATCTTTCTTTTATATTATAAGGTTCTTATACCTTTTCCAAATTTCACAGTAAGTATATACTTGCTTACCTTCAGATCTTAATAATATGTTCTCTACCAAAGTGGGTACATTATCGAAATAAAATGGTCTAATTGTTAGAAAAAAAAAAATAATCATGTTGTCTCATAGTAGAGAATAAAATAAAATCTATTCACGTTGAATATCCAATAATAATAATAATAATAATAATAATAATATGAATGAACTGCAGATTGTTTAAGAATGAAACTAGTAATCATTTTAATAAAACAATAATTGAATGGAAATTGATTATATTTACGAATAATCTTATTTAGTTATAAGAAAATCAATTCTTTCTCTTATTCACAAGCAAAAAAGATTTGAAAAGATCAATAGAGATATAATAAATAAACAACTTTAATTCAATAAAATCATAACATCAACTGAAGCCTATTTTTCATCAGAATTTCGTAGTAAATACACAGAAAATTAATCAAAAATTATCAGATGTTTTTCATGTGCAATGAAACTACTCAGTTGATTTTTTATTTGTCTTTATTTGTGGTTATATTCTACTTCGTTTCTAATCCAACGATTTTATTTTTATTTTTCTATTTGAAAGAAAAACCTGATTTATAGACCTCTTCCTTCATTTGATTTGCAATTGATGAAGAAATAAAAGTATATTGTTATATCAAAATTGAGTAAACGTATTAAGATAATTGATAGGAAGCACTTCTTTCTATATCACTTATTGTCAAAGATTATTTAACAAGACAAGGGAAAATGCTCCATAATTGTTTCATATATGAATTGCTGTTAAATTTTCTTTTTTTTTTTTGTTTTAATGAATCTATTTTGATTTAATAAATCGATTCTAATAAATGAATTTATCTAATTTATTTCTTTTTTTTTTCTGTTTTCTATTTAGACATCTGACAAACTAATCATCAACACCTTAAATACTGTTCAATATGCTGAATTTTGTCTTTCAAGTTGTCATTACGGTTGTAGTGAACAAGTTCGTATTGGTAAAAATCTTGTGCCGTTTCTCAGCACATATATGCCTCATTTACAAACATTACATCTTTGGCGACCAGGTGATTTTCCATGGACATCTAGTAAGTTTATTTTAAACAAACAAAGTTATTCTCAATTACATTTCTTACTAAGCTAAAATAAATATTATTCTACTTTTTGCTTTCTAAGTTAGAAATTTCATTTTCATCTTTTCCTAATCAAACAAATATTTTTAAAATGATATACATTTGTATATAGGCAGGCCCCGCGAAAGTGGGGGGGGGGGGGTGTACACCCGTCCAATAATTGAAAATTATTTATTATTAGTCACCAAAATAGATAATATTTTTTTGAATCTATAAAGTATCTCACAGAGATATTTTTACAAATATCTTTCAGAGGTGTTCTGAGTGGAAATGGGAGTCAGGGAATGATCTTTCTATAATAATAATCGGCAACTATCGTTGAGATATCGGCGGAAAACATGAAGTTCTATGGCAAATTGAAGAAATCAGTTGGTTTTTTACTCGAAATTCCGGCTTAAACGATGGTTTTCGCTACAAAATTCTGAAATATTAAAATTTTTTGCTTCACGAAGAAGTAGCTGCATGGGCATACTCGCCTTGAAAATAACTCTGATCTTCCTGTTTTTATGGCATACTTTACTGCTTCCTACCTTTCGAACAGCTTTATTTGCGAGCAGTCGTCGCTAGCGTGGCCGCCTTCGGCGGCGAAATTGCTAAGAGTTATAGCAACACTTTTTGCTTTCGTGAACCATAACGAAAAGAAGAGTTTTTCATGAGTCTGACGTGAGAAAAGTTTTCGCTTCACGAAAAATAACAGTTGCGTAACCGCAGTTAACTTAGAAAAACTTCTAAATCCAGTCCATTTTTCCTTCGAAACAGCCTAGTCGAGAACAATCGTCACCAGCGTGGCCGCCTTCGGTGGCAGAAGTATTGAGGAATTTTTTTACATCAGACGCTGGTTGTCTTCTTGAAAATTTGCCAGAGAAAGTCGAATTTTCTAAGAAGGCTGCAAAAATTTTTCGCTCCGCGAAAAATTGTTGCATTTCAGGTTGCGCGAGGAAGATTAATATTAGGTCTGATGCGAAAAAAAAAATTTTGCTTTCTCCAAATCTGACTACCTCAGGAGTCTTACACCCCCCCCCCTCCCCCCAATCCTGGGATCCTTGCGCGGGGCCTGTATATGGGTGAATTGCAAAATTATTGTACCATTGGATTCTTATATGTAAAAATTTAATATCTCGAGTTCCTTTCGTTCAATTTGCGTGATTTTTTCAGAGTAGAATCTTCTAATAAGTCCCCACTATCACACAAAAAATCGCGATTTTATCTCGGATAAATCTTGAGATATTAGAAGTATAGGGGTAAATAGTCCGACTCTGATTGCCACCTATTGGAAGAAAATGTCATATAACCCATTGGTTCTCCTTTCATTTGAACTTCAAGAGCTCTCAGTATTACAGTTAACAGTTTGTATTTATCGAATATAAAACTGATTGATTGTTTCATGACATGTGTTATAATACTTTTTTCTCTATACCATATGTACAGTCAACCCTTGAATTGCTGTCACGCGAGGTTTGAAAACGACTTTGGCATGCAGCAGCAGCATGTCAAAAATTGGTCAGGTTGGCATTGTCCGAGAGTCAATGGGTAGAAGATAAAAGTGGTCAAAGACGATGAGAGAGTTATGCTAGTTTTTGTTAATATATAATATGAAATGAGGATTAAAAATATAGTTGCCACATTAAATGGCACGCAAGATTTTTTTTTCTTTGTTTGACGTATAACTCTCTTAAGCTATGACAGAATGAGCTGAAACTTTGATCATTTTGTCCACGCATTGTGGTCAACTATTGTTGAAAATACCAAGATCAGAAAGTTTGTCTTTCGTAGAAAAGAGACAAAATAGTGCAAAAATGTCACGCGAGATTATTATGGATATAATTACCTCATAACTAAAGCCAAAGTAGATATATGATATATCACTTGACTTCTATATTTAAAGAGCTATTCGCAGTCATGTGAATTAATCCTAGCTTGTGTCTCACAGGTTAATAAATTTACAGAGAAAAGTCACTATTTATATATATGCTCCAATGGACTGTACCTTTGGAAATTTTATCGCTGTGTAAGTGTAAAAACCAAATATAATTTAGGAAAAATCATGGTGTGTTGGTCGCTAATCCTAGATCAAACATGATTCATCAGTACAAAGAAAAGACTCAACATTAAAATCTAAAATACTATCGGAAAATTCAACTAAAGCGTGTACTATCAAAGTTCCTTGGCCTGATATTTTTAAACAGTATTTCAAACAAAAAAAAAACCTGTCGTATCTTGGACAATCTGATAGTGGTAGTCGGAAAAATTTATTTATATTCTCCTCTTATATAGTACTACAGAATGCACTAATCATCGTGCTCAAAATCGAAAATTTGTTTTCATCCATTTTTTTCACGGAACGGTACAATAATTTTGCAATTCACCCATA
>CAJNOL010003033.1:0-26603 GCA_905250125.1 Rotaria sordida | reverse complement strand
CTTCATGAGACTTCATGTAACTTCAAGAAGCTTCAAAAGACTTCAAGAGACTTCAGAGGACTTCGTAAGATCTCAAGGGACTTCATGAGATTTCATAAGATTTTAAGAGACTTCTGAGATTTCAGAGGACTTCAAAAGCGAAGTCTCTGCTGTTTACCCCTCGGATTCATAACTATGATGATTTCGTCCTTTTTAATATTTCAGTCCCTCGAAAATCATAATCTGAGAAAAATATTCATCGAAGTGAGAGTAATTATTTGTTGAAACATTATCGATGTATTTTCATTTTGTCTGAAGATGAAATAATCCAAAGCACTATTCTAAATACCAAATTCTTTCCTCAAATTTATCTCATGCATATGTATTTAGTTTTTACTCTGCGATACCTCGTTATTTTTTAAATAAAACTTGCTGAATCATATGTCAAAGCAGAATTTTTAACGCTACACATTTCGCAGAATGTGTGAACTATATATAACATAATTCAACTATTTGCTTCAGAGAAGAAGAAATCTGACGCTGATGAAGGATTGTCTTGTTGAAAATCGTTTCTCAAGTTGTTACCGTCACATTGAATTTCTTATTTAGTTTGTATCATTTATCTTCGCTATTCCCAATACTATCTAGGGAATTCAAAAATAAAAAAAAGATTTATTTAAATGGTTATCTTTGAAATTTTCATAATTCGAAATTCAATGGTTTTTGTTATTTTACATAAACAAGAGTCAACTTTTTACATATCTAGATTTTCATACATATCCTATCTTTCTCACAAAATGAAGATTTTACAATAAATTTTAAAAAAAAATGTTTGTTTCACTACCATATATGACGCGTTTTTTTTAATGATCGTCATTCTTTTTCCATGCAGAAACTTGAATTATATTGAAATCATTCTTTTGGAAACAAAGATAATCTTAAATTATTCTCGACTATATTTGAACAATTTGCCATCCATAAAAATCCATTCATTTGATTTGAAACGCGATTGGATATGTTTCGGCATCAAAATAACATTCTCATTGAAATTTCACAATCAGTTTTCATTGTTATTGTCATGAATTTGACTTCACCAATAAAAAGAATATAATAAAAAGAATACGTGTAGTTTACCGTTCTGTTTATCTTTCGCTGTGTTGACACACAAAAAATACTTCCGACTTACAGCATGACGCATCTCATATTGTTGGAAAAAAATTGCATTTTTTCTTATAAAAATATTAATATATCCAGCTTTTTGTGAACTTTATTTGACAATATCATTTTCTTTTTTTCTCAAAATTCGATTGCACATGTCTATGTCTTTGATCATTTTAACAATCTCATCTATTCATAACTAAAAGCTTAACAGTCATAATGGTAAATATATCTTTTATTGTAACATAAAATAATCATTTCACATTTGTGATAATTTTTGAAACTACAAAGCTTTCAAGAAACACGAAATTTAAAGATGATTTAATTTTAACGAAGCTTTTTCTAAAGAAATTCTATTCATTATTCTGTCTAGGAACATATTCCAATGGAAAGCAACAGTAATAGTTCTGGTGATGACTACAAAATTAACACTCACATGGCTTGTAAGTTATACGCCTTTTGTTAAATCAGAAATATAAACTTTTAATTAATAAATCACATAACAGCTACAGAAGCAAATCAATATATAACTACTACCATTGAATCATTATATCAATGTTTTCAACGAGATTATCACGATTGTCCAATATTCTATGTGGGTTCTCTTCAAAATGCATGTGACGAAGCTTTCAGTTCAACATTAACTGAAGAAGTTCATTCATATCTCTTTATAATTATACAACAAAAAAAAAAAAAATCTATTATAATTTAGTGTCGTCCAGTACTTGTCTATATACAACATGACAAAAGTATGATCAATAACATATTTTGTTGTGGGATATTCCGCTCGACAACTATTATCAATTATTTACTTGACAATTATATTGTATGGCCATGGGATGTTACTTTAGAATCGAATAGAAATATGTAAGTCATATTATTATTTGTTAATTTCCAACACAAACATTTTAACAATTTCATTATTTACATAAAAACAATATTCGTTTAAAAGAAAAATTTGTTTTCGATATATTTGAATTCTTTATTCAAATTGAAATCAGATCTTTTTTCAAGCGACATAATCGTGTTTCTTTATAAAGAAAGGTTTTCTTTTTGAATTAGACTTCAAAGTATTTGAAAAGAAATGTTCTCGACTGAACTTCCGGATACCCAAAATGTAGAAGAATATCCAATGCTGATTGGAATCATGCGACTTTTTGAAGAGAAAAAAAATGATTCATTAATATCCGAATATCAATTCAAAATATTGCTCAAAGGTGATACTTTAATACGAGCCCAAGAAAAATCTACTCGAGGAAATGTACTTGATGAATTGACTGTTTTTAAAGAAGAATGTGATGAAAATGAACGAATTTTAGTGAGTTTTTGTTTAATACATTTATTTAGTTTGATTCAGCAGACAAAAGAAACAATACTGAGAAATCGAACAAATTGCAAAAAATATCATTATTTGTATTCATTTCGTTTCAGTCATTTGATTTCCTTTCCAAGACTGGCCTTTGTTGGGATGTAATTCTTGAAATACTGAAATATCTCACATTAAACGATGCAATCAATCTATTTTCTCCTAATATTCTTCCTTTACTACGTCAATATAAAAAAAGAGTAGAGATTTTTCAACCGTCCGATATCTTTATCAAAATGATTCTTCGAAAACTGGAGCTTGAACAAATTGTTTCCTTACGTTTTAATACAATTTTTTATCCAACACAATCAACATTACACTCACTAAGTGTTTTTACTGATATTACTTCATTGAGTCTTCTCAATTTGCATGGAGTAGATTCAATCTCCAAGTTCAAAACATATTTTCCTAAATTGATTCGTCTCTCTTTTTGGTATGACAATGAAGTTAGTCTTCGTGTTTTGAGTCCTATGATGAATCATCTGTACCGTTCAGTCAAACGACTTGAAGTTCACTGTACAGGATTAGTATGCACCCATTCTAATGCAGAATTATACAATGTGATGTTCTGGAGAAACAGTTCCATTGAATATTTTCTTCTTGATATGAATAAATTTCTGTTATTTTCAATAAGCGATTGCTTGCAACATCATGAATCATGTTCTTTAATGACAACTGTTGATTTTATGGAAAATATGCTTAATATTCGACATGTTCAATTAACTACTGCTACATACAACGTGAATCCATTATTAAATTTAAATGAATGGATAAGATTGGCAACTAATTGTAATGTATTGAACAAAATAACCTTGGGCATAGTCGGAAATATGATACCAGATAAAAAATCGACGCAGAAAATATTAAAAATTCAAAAGGAATTGCAACAAAAAATCAAATTTCAAGTTAGAAACGTATGATTACTTGCACTTAATATACATTGGGTATAAAAGTTTTTTAGTGACTTTTTCAAATACAGATGAATAAAAGAAAAAAAAGTGTAAAACTCAATAGGTTTTTATTTCCAATGATTTACAGAGTCGTTTTTCTTATTAACATTTCAGCAATACTTCTATTATTCACGGAATGAGAGTGTGGTTTTTTTCTTGTTGATATCCACATCCCTTCTTCTGGTGTCATTTTTGAAAGAAGAATTCGACAGTTTCAAAAAACATTGATAAATGCTTCGATAATAAATTTTTCTCATAATTTTTTGTTATATTATTCTTGATAGAAACTTTTAGAATTCCACTATAAATTTCAGCAACCGTTTTTTTTTACTGGTATAATAATAAAATGAGTTGTTTTTTTTTAATGTAAATAGAACCCTTCATCAACTTGAAACATCAATCATGCGATCTAGCATTCGTTGTGTAGAAAGCACAGCCACTCAATATAGTTTAGGCTAACTGTACTTTCGAAATTCACTTTATCATTAAAATGTGAAATCGAAACTCGTATGAACAACACTAACAAATCGTGACACACAAGTTGCAATAGTTCAATCATTGTATACAAAATAATTTCTTAGCTCAACGAATGAAACTTAATTCTTTTTGGCACAAAAGAAAGTTTATCTGATTAGAATTGGATATGGGTTTTTGTGAGTCAGCAGATGACCTATACTCATTGATGCCCACACCGAGTTGTCGCTATCGTTTGAACTTAAATTACACTGATTTAGACAACAATTTAATGTTGTTTGTCATGTGGAATGAGCCAAAGTAGACAATGTGAATTGAACAGCATTATTATTTTCATTACAATAGCAATTAGGGATTGCTGTAGTTTGATTTAAATATTGTTCATTCTACAAAAGAATGAAATGAGAAGAAATTCATGAACAAGCCTTGTACATATGAGAAGAAGACATTGAAAAATAGTACTATTACAAATCACATCATTTCTATATAATGAATGAATGAATGAAAAAAGCATTTACAATGTATGAATCTTTATTTCCTAGTTCTGTAATAGAATACCAATTGAATTCGTCTCTTATATGTGTCTGATTCACAAACAAATCAAGGGACTCTCGTCGTCATTCCTTTCGTATTTTGTCGAATGAATTATATATTTTTGCTTCTTTGTACAATCAAAAATCATGCTATGGATTATATGGTAATTGCAAATGAAAACATTATTTGCACTAAAATCATTTTTTTTGCTTCTTAGTTGTTTCATTTTTAAATTCGTTTAAATTGCAACTAAATTTCGATTTTTTTTTCGAATATTTGTTACTTAATAAATTTGATAGAAAAAAGACGAGTATAATAGATTATTTTCAACTCTTTTCACTATATACATTAGATTCCTAAAAAATATGCCTGTTTCTTTTTTAAAGCGATTATTGTTCGATTTGAGTTTAAATTATTTCGTTTTGTTCCGAATGATTATAAATAATATAAAATTAATTTTTATTGAATTTACTAGTTATGTAGCTAAAATCTTGGATTAAAAATTCATTCCATCGTTTGAAATCTCAACTCCAAGATTCACATTTGTTGAGTTCATTTTTAATGATTTAACAGTTGAAACAACGATCGGTTCTGTAGCATGATAGCATTCAAACTTGTAATGTTTATTCCTTCAAGATGGGGTGTGGGTCTGATGTGAGATGCAGGTAAAGAAAACATACAACCTACATCCACACCCACACCCTCAAGGTCGAAAACGAGAAATTCTTCTCTCAATGCATAGTACATATCGAATCGGAGATATAATTCAACTCGCGGGAGGAATATGGCAAGTTCGACTTCGATTAATTAATGATGATCAGGGTATTTAATAGGATTACAACGGCTCATTCGAATCATGTCATGTGGACAGTGAGCGAATGAAAGAAATCAGCCGAAATCTATGAGCAACTGCTGGTCTCGACACAAGCTCAGAACAAACCAAATCTTGTTCATCTATATACCTAAATTGAATCCATCTTTTTCTTCACCTGAATAACTATGAACAAGTTCTTTTGCGAAACACGATCTGAAAGGAGTGTTGAAGTATAGAAGTAGAAATTTGGACCCCTCTCCCACAGACATGACAGACATAGTCTCAAAAGTATAGTTTATTATGTATTTTTTATAAATTACTAATAGAGAAATCCATGAGCTTATAGTCAAACTGAAAATGTCTAGGAAAATATTGATTGAATTTTGGATGATGAATCGAAGTGAGTATTGAGTATAGAGAGTATTGACCTAAACCGATTTGTTGAACACATCTTTCTATTAGTAACAGCAACTATTTCGTATTTCACATTTTAATCCTACAGAAATTACGGTAACAGTTTTGTGGAACTCACGTATATTTTCGGAGAAAATAGTGAGTGTAAGTTTTAAGTTCGAGGTTTGGCGGCTCCCCACCCCCCACTTACAGACCATAGCAACGGAGAAAGAGAACATTACAGACCCCCCCCCCCATTACAGACCATAACAACGAGGCTCCCATTACAGACACCCCCCATTACAGATACCCCTTCATTACAGACACCCCCTCATTACAGACACCCTCTCATTACAGACACCTCCCAATTACAGACAATCCAACATTACCGACTTTACCAATGAAGAATAACAGATGTCAGATTTTCTAGAGTTTTTTTTTTTTGATAAATTGGTAAAGTTATAATTTTGAAGATTAATGAACATCATTGTTTGTGAGTTGATTAATATATATATAATAGTACGTAAAATCTGCCATAGATATCATGGATATGTAAAGTAGACTTATTTGCCGATACAATGATTATAATAATAAGAATATTAAATTAAAAAAAACATGAATTAAAAAAAATTAAAAATAATGAGCGAATAGCAACAATGCAAACAAAAAATAGGGCGCTCGTAGAAAAAATAAAAAATTTCTGTTTTCAATTTAGAAATAAATGTAGAAATAAATAATAAATTCTTGTTCTTGTTATCGGTTATTAGTGAAAACAACTACAGCCGACGAGAAATTTTTCAGTTTACGGATGATGTATTAGGATAGCAAGGTTGAAGGATATACGTGAGTTCCACATTTCAGCTCCGAAGGAGCTGCGCTAACAAGCTTTTTTAGAAGAATTTACTGAATTTTATGGTAGATACAAGCATGCAATTCATTTTATTAATTTCAATAATATTTTTTTATGACGTACGACTTGAATGACTTCCAATTTATTTAATGGAATGTCTGAAGATTAAATCTTTTTTTAGAAGATAAATCATTGTCAAGATAATCATTTATTATGTTAGACGGATTATGTAAAGAAATGTACAATACACACAACAACAAAAGATTAAAATAGAGCTACAACGATTAAAGCAGAATTCAATACGAAAAGGTTTAGCTTCGTATATCGAAGCTGCTTAAAGACAATACCAAAATAAGAAATCATCCTTTAATATTGTTGTCATCTGCATATTAAATTCAATGTTTGTTCAAAGTCATTAATTTCCTTTGATCTGTTCATTTAGATACTACTGGCTTCGTGTGACGAGATATGGCTGTTGGACGAAGAGCATGGGTAACAATATTCGGATGAATTCGTCGATCGCCATTGATTCGCAAGATTTTGTGAATTAGTCGAATGAACTCTTCTCTGTACACGCGAGCTGAAATGATGTACAAGAAACAGGTTGTAGCATAAGAAAAATGAAAAGGAAATGGAGCAATATTGTTAGCAAAGAGTAACTCTCGTGTGGGTTGATATCCAGTCGGCAAGATCAACATTAAATAGATTATACAAAGAGGCATATTGAGTACCATAAAAGTAGCCACTTGGAGGAGAAGCATTCGAGCAAGTTGTCCTTCTGTACGACGATGACGCATAGTTGTTGCAGGAATAACACGCAGTTTACTTGTATTGTAGATTGTCAACAAGCCGAATAATCCCATAAGACATGGTGCGATGGCAGCGAACTGGATAACCTGCATCAATATGTATATTTTCTTGTAGAGAGTGTCACTTCGAACGTTACATCCAAGCCAATCATCGTCGCGCAAATCACACAGTACAAGAGTGTTAATGCAGAAGAGGACGTATAAACCAGTCGAAACTAAAATCACCCATCGAGCTACAATCACATAGCTAAAGTTGCGTAGTCTAACACTTGTCGAACTAGCACAAAATCGATCAATCGATGCAAGTACAATGTAGTAGGGCGATAAGATTACATTTATAGTATTAATAAACTGAATCAATTTACACCAGAAAAGAGAAACAGCTTGTCCATCGATTTGATATCCATTAGCTAGTAGGTAATAAATAATCAAGATTGAATGGAGGAGATTGTTACAAGCAAGAGCAATAAAATAGTAAGAGCATGCATGGTTACGTAAATTGGGTCGAGTAAGTATAATAATGTTGATAGAGTTTCCCACTACACCCACAACGATAATGATAGGTAAAAGAATTCGTGCCAGTTGAATGGAAATTTCATCGAACGAGTCAGACATTTGCACTTGTTCAAATTCTTCTCAAATGAAGAGAAATATATTTTCTTAGTAGCTTATCGACCGACGTTTTTCTTCTTAGATTTATCATAATACTAAATTTAGAAATGAAGAATTTCATGTCATGTCAAGCTACTTATATTCTTTTTTCTATATATATATTTATTGTGCCATACAAAAGTTTTGCTTCACAATGAAGTTAATAAAATCCATTTTGAGATATAAGAATAAAAAGAAAAAAGAGAAGAAGAAAGAAAGTATAAAGAGCAACAACTAGATAAAGACAAATGATGAAGATGACAATAAGAGAGGTAGAGAAGAGGAAAGATATACAAAGAATAGAGAAACTTTATACCAGTGTACATAAAGAAAAACATATATGAGTATAATCACGAGTGAGAACAACCATAACTTTATTTCCTTATAACGAAGAAGACAAAAAATATTTAAATACAAAAGTATTTAGCATATTTGTGGAATTCCTAAAGCAGTCATATTGCTTGATATGGATACAATCAAATTCAGACCAATCAATAAAACAATGCTTAGCCTGCCTAACTAATCTGTGAAGGAATGCATTATTCTTTCGAAAACCCATTTCATTGTACCAATCAGAGCTCGATATGGGTCAAAATTCATGATAAACTATTTTTCTGCAATCAGGCTTCATCTTTTAAAATAGTTGAAGGGTACGCAGGCGTGGACATAATTGAATGACTATAACGGACATAACGGTTTGGTTGGATTTGGTGTACTCCTGACCTCAAAGAAACAGGCTTTATAATTAGAACCATTTTCCACTATTGTGATTCTAATGGATGACTCATAAATAACGGCCACAATTTATATGTCTTGTTTTTCTCGGCTAACTTTCATTTTAGAAATTTGTGCTTAGTCTCAAAAGATTCTTCTTTCATTTCTCTACAGCATTACATCAGAACGTTTAATCTAAACTTCTTATTTAAAAATGTGATCGAATAAAAGAATGAATAAACTTATTAACCATTTTGCAGCACGCAAAAAGCTCTATCTTTTAGCTATGTTCAAACGATTTTCACATCAACAACCGTTGCTCAGGAAAAGAATGTTGTTTTTGAAAATTTACAAAGATTATGGTATTGAATTAGCAGTTTGAGGACATTCAGAAACTTTGGTAAAAATCCAATAAAACTTAATCTTTTGAATCTACATTTTTATAGTTTGAATAGAAATAAATGGTACGTTATATTGAATGCTCGTATTGAGAATACGACTCTGTATTCGAATGAAATTAGAAGAATAAGCCTAATTTTGGCTGTCTTCGACATATTTTCAAGGAATCAATCTCTGTATAATAATACTTGGTTGAAACAAGAAAAACACGAAATACAAAAATGTGCCATTATTTGTGGATCACCCCTTAAGCATATCATAGAAGACAGCACCTGAGAACTCTGAATCTATAATAACTTTTTTGATGAGCTTTTTTCCAGGAAGCTCGGACAAATGGAAAGTGAATGTACGCTCTCATTAATGGATTACTATATTTTTTTTTCTCGTTAGAATTCCATCTCTCGAATTTCTAACATATTTTATTAGTCTTCAACGAGAATGAACAGATAATTTGTTTGATATATCAGAAACGAAAGGAAAACATTCGAGAGTGGTGGTTCGTTATGATAGAGCTATCGAGACTTGATATCTTTTTGGCATAATCTAACCAGTTTTTTGGAGAGGATTACCTTCTGAGACTCAAATTTTAAAAACTCTACGAGTAAATGTAGTTTTTCATGCTGTATCGAGTGAGCATAGCTTCAAACCTCTCACACAAGGATATCAAAGAAAAATAGATGAATTTATTTGAAAAGTTTTTTTTCATATAAAAAATGTAAGAAAAATGTGCGACTTTTTGTACATTCTTTAGATAGTTTCAGTGAATTTTAACCCAAAAAAAAATGGTTTAAACATTTTTGTAGAACTCGACGACTTCTATCAAATCATGGAAAAATATCAAAGACAAAAAAAAATTTCCTCGACTTTTGAATTACTTGCACCGTACATTCTATATTTTTTCTTTCGACCTTTTTTTATGTATACCGAACTCAGAGTAACATATTTATATGGGGGAAAAGAAGAATAAAGGTTATTCATCAGAATGATAAAGTTCAAGAAACACGATTGATGCACAATAAAATCCAAAAAGTTGTGTAGATTAGAATAGAATAGAAAAGAACAACAACAGTATCCTGAGCTCGTCTTTGCCTGATCATATGTCGTGAGATATCATCTGCAAACAAATTTGCTTCCGCACAAACGATTGACTCCAAAATAGAATGACAATTGATTTGATACAAACTTAAGATTTTCTATGAGATTGATCAATCATATTTTTTTGTTACTGACAGAAGATAATTAAGAAACCGATTCACAGTACTATTATAAAAATAAGAATAGGAAATATCCAATTGATTCCCATTGTGATAATCGAGATTAGTGAGCCAACGAACCTAATTATTCGAAAACGTCATCGACGATTTTAAACTTTCATGTCATATCTAAATAGTCGGCTTATATTATGAATGTTTTTACAGGCATTAATCTTGTACTACTTTCGTATTCTCTAAGAAGATGTTTCACAGAATCTTTTAAGATTTTGCGTTATACCTTATAGCTGAATTCCTTAAAAATCGTTTTGCGAAGAAAAAAGATTCTAATATTCTCAGTGGAATGCACTGAAGCAACTTCATTGTATTTTATATCTCAATCGTCTTTAACGACGTTTTTGTCACTGTTTAATTACTCTCGCATTTGGTTTTTTTCTTGAATCGGAATAATACATTTGAATTGAATACAGCAATAATCAATAGTATATATCACTCTTCATTTCTATAAAATCTATCAGAACAATTATTTTTTTATCTTATAATTAAGTATCGAGCAGAATTATTCTAAGAAAAAATCACATTCGTGTAATATTCATTTGAGAAATGATGCTAATCAATTGGATCATGTATGTCTTTGTTTTTGTTCAACATAAGCTCGAACAAGAATCGAACCACTGTAATCTGGGTATGCTGGTTGTGTTAGATGGGTCGTTTGCAAAGGAATATCTGCACTTGGCATAGAACTATGCGAGAGTGCTGACAAAAGTGTCGTTCGTGTTACTATTGTCCAATTCTGATCAAAATGTGATGATGAACTGGAGAGAAACGAATCGGCGCGTGCTAGACGTTTCATCGGTATTAATGATTCCTTATTAATGTACTGTTCTCGGTAAGTTATGGGCTCTTGAGATATGTTATTTTTGTTCATTGGTTTATAAAAGACATGTTCTTCCTGATAGTGTTCACAAGGATTGATCTTCTTTTCCCAAAATCTTTGACGAATTCGTTTCCTTATAAATAAAAATCAATGTAATGTATAGAAATAGGAAAAACATATGTCAACATACCAGAAACCTTCAGAACACCATTGACAACAAAGAAATAGACTCAATATACTAAGCGCTAGGAGTAATAATAAACCAAGGCTGATTCCTAATCCAAGAATTAGAGATTGATTATTAGACGATTCACTTGTTGTAGTAGGTGTGATTATTGATGTTGTTGTTGAGCTGATGGTAGTCGATGTTGAACTAGATGTTGAGGTTGTTGTCACCGATGTTGTTGTGCTTGTTGTACCGGATGTGCTTGTGGAAGTAGTCGTCGATGTTGACGTTGTTGTCGTCATACAGGGTATAGATGACATTATCACTGTGAATGTTACACAATATTGTGCTGATTGTACTTCGTCACTATTCCATAGGGAAAAAACCGTGATAGTGATTAATAATTAGAAAGACGTTTTACCTGGTATAGGCAATGGTGCATAATTGTTGTGTCCCAAGTTGACTTGCCTGTGGCGTCCAAGTAAATGTGACGTAAACAAGCGATGTATTTAGTGATGAAGTTGTCAAGTTACTAATTTGAATATCATCAAATCCTTGTGAAATAATGACATCAGCAATGTCAGTGGTACTGGGATCACACGAATTTATTACAGAAAGATTGAAACTCTTAGTAACACCAATTGTTACTTCGAAACAACCTGTTAAAGGAAGAATAACAGGAGCATTGTAACATGCTGGATCTGGCATAACATAGATCAAGAATTGAACTGGTACTGAACTCATTGGAATAAGACTTGTTTCGTTGATAAAATCTTCCACCTGTAAAGAAGAAAATAAGACTAATTGAATAGATCGATTTTATATGTGAAATTAGTCGAAGAAATGCAATACTAATTCAATTTAGAGTATTCAATAACGAAAAACAAGTTTTTACGCGTGCGATAGTTTAAAAGAAACTGTTACTGCGTTCTTTACTTATTTTGATTTGATCGAGAATAGTGATGATCACAATGATATCTCAACCGAAAAGAGGCAGATTTTTACATGAATGGAAATGAAAAACATTATGTTCGATTTCAGTCAAAATGACGAAGAAAATTCAGTACGATCTCAAATAAGTATTCAATCATTTATCATTGTTTTCTCATATACTCACAAAAAAAATTGCGCTTATAAAGTATGAAAAAAATATTGGTGCACAATACAAAACGTCTTACCTGTCCGCAAACCTACCTGAATAGCAATTGCATACCAAGTATTAGATACAAGTCCTCGAAAGGTCAAAGTGCAGTTTGACAGAGTGGTACCATTTGGTACACTAGTTGGATAACAGATGCCACCGCATTCATCAATTGCTTGACGAGTAATATACGATGTAGTGGTTGGTATCGTTCCTGTAGTTTCGGTTGTGGTGGATGGGGTTGTTCCGGCTGAACAGGAAAGACTTGTTGTACATGTAGAACCAGTACAAGTGGTTCCTAAACAACTACCACAAGTACAGTTACATCCGTTCCTGCACGTATTTCGACATCTGGTGCTATTGCATGTGTAAAGTGCTCTTTTTTTCCGAATTAGTACAACATTGTCGTCTACGGTTTCTTTTTTACCTTTATGAGGAATAAACTCTTGGTCTGATCGCTTTCGCCTATCAATTCCAGGCTTATATTCAGACCAACGACATCTTACATCATCACCTTGGTTTGAATCTGATACAGGTATTTGAATCTGTAGTGTCTTATTCACAATCGCGTATTGTGGAGAAACAACACTCGCTACAGGTGGAGTATTAATAAAACCATCGGATCGCATTCGAAGATCAATAAAACTCAAAATAGACCAATATAGATTACTTTTGGATGGATTATTCAAGGTAAGCCAAGCACTTCCTTGATATGCTATATAAAAATGCGCACTAGCATTAAGTGTAATATTAACTGATCGTTGACTGGTCAATATGCCCAATGATGAACTAAATGAAGTACAATCAGTCAAAATATTGACTGGTTTCTTCGAATAACCACCGTCAGTTGAACAATCAGCAACACATGTCAAATTAGCATTTGCACTACTTCGACCACTTGTAGAAATTGGTACATTTGCTGCACAGGTTATGGTTGGGTAGGTCCACCAATAAGATTGTATAATAGATATTTGAACGGAACTCGAATTGTTATAGGGATTTATTGGTACCCATCTGATGTTTCCACCATTGAAGTGCACTTCGTCGGAGATCGGAAACAGTAATAATATAATCAAGAATAAAATGGGCATTCTGTTAAGAAATAAAAATCTAAAAATTGTGTCTGCTGATTAATTGTATGATACTACATATCAAATTGCTGCGACCAACGTATATAGACTTCTTGATTGAGTAGTGATACGTTGGACATAGAGTACTGCACGGGTACCCGACCCGTAGGCTACGTTACTCTCATGAATTACTAATAGCTTAGACGAACGACTGAGGTGAATGATTACGAGCTTTGAAAACAATACGATTTTACGGAAACCGGCCGGAAAGATGGGAGAAATATCAATGTATCTGGCAGAAAATACCGAAAATTAATGGAACATGGAAGCAGTATTCCGGTTGCAAAGTCTCCGAGTTTTTTCCAATGTTTTATGGCCATTTCCTGTGAGACAGAACAGGAAGTTGGCATGAAGTTACCGCGAAAAATCGGAGACTTTTCGGTCTAAAGCACGACTTCCAAGCTTCCTCGATTTTAGGTTTTTCCTGTTGAAATCATTCCATATTTCTTAATCTGGGGGTGCAAAGGTAGTTTTATTAGAAAGGTAAGTCTAGTAAATATGCTTGGTTGGAAAATTTTAACAGTTTTCAAGACATTTACATTCAATGTTTTTCTCCCTACTTGTCATATCGATATGATTAACATACGAATGAATCAATAAGAAAATAACTTATCGCAGATTGAAAAACCTACTAGAAAAAAGTGATAGGATTCGTAGTTTGTCATCGTCGCATTCGGTAATACAAGGAAAATGTTTGATTAGAGCAATGTGTAAATCAGTTTGCTTACTGAGATTGTTGTGTGGATGATTAGCATTAAATAAAAAAACAGTGACTGCCTTTCTCCCTGTTATTCAAAAAAATAATTAGGTTTTTTTCAAATAAATGAAAGTGCTTACATGAATTTCAGATCATAGTGGAAAATGAAAATGTTTCATCGAGTTTGGTATATTTGCTTATACGAAGCCATATTAACAATAATAACTTTTTCAACTGACTTGTGCAAGAAAAGGAGAAAGAAAGTATGCATTATATTTTCTGAGTCGAAGGAATTGATCCATCACGAGGCTATCGAACCCTGGCAAAGATCTATATCAAAAAATCCATAGTTGCTTTTCTCATGGCAGTCAATAGTGTGTATTACGATCAAATTCTCTGACCTTGAAAGAATGGCTAGGAAGCGTGTTTTTTTTACTGATAGCATATGCAAAGATGCCCTATTGTATCAAAAATTCAATTATAATCATAGACATACGAACCTGTCCACGTATTATAAAAAAATAAATTAACGAATAATCACGCACGTTTCAACACTTCTGAAGAAGTTGAAAGAGCGCAAACTGATTGATTTTTTTTTCAAATAATTGTAATATATGATTCGCATTGCTTCTCTAGATCATAATCAGAGAGAGTCAAATGAATTTTTATACCGTAGGAAAGAATGATGGATATTAAACTAACAATTTTTTTGACAACAACATTGACTTTCTATCAAAATTTTCTAATAACTAACGACTAATTTCAATCATTCAGGAAAAAGAACGTTCAGAATATTCTTGAAGATGTGGGTGTGGATGTTTTCTTCTTCACACCTACACCTCACACCCAAGGTATATGATATCGAAAACGTCTAGATTGTATTCAAAATAATAAAAGATAATCGAAAATAATATCAAAAAGTTAAAAACTAAAACAACACTAAACATAAAAAATTTTTAAATTGTCTTCCAGTGAAACTGATTGTTCATTTGAACGCTCTTCGTACAAGACGTTCAATTTATAGAGTTGGTCTTGATCAACTGCTATTTTGCTAAAACTCTTTCATATAAGATCCTAAAAGTAAAGTTATAAACAAGGTGATTATTGCTAAATAATATATGTTTGTAATGTTTGCATAGTATCAAAATATCTTCATTATTTATCTCATGATACATTGTCGTACAGATCAGTAGTTATATAATTTGTATCATTCAAATCGAAATTGCTTTGCATAAAACGACTGACAAGAAACCTCTTCTAGTTGATAACCTTCGTTCAATTTGATTTATGTTCATCTTACTTAATTTCCAGCCGATTATACAATATTACGAGGAAAACTGAATGAAGAATTTTTAGTCTGAAATGTTATCGAGAAATAAATGTCATAGTCCTGATAATATCCTGAAAGTTTCAACAAAAAACAAATAGTTTCTTTTCAAGGTAACAGAGTTGTAAAACTGTTAGTTTGTCGCAAAAGATTCGAATAAATCCGACTTTTTTGAATATGGTATATCTTGAGAAGAAATCATCCATTTTTGCTGAAAATTTCAAGATATTACAAAGGTCATGAGATTTATTTTTGAGTAAAATTTTAGACTAGAAAATTCTCAATTCAGTTTTGTTCGTAATATCCTACAATAGGCTGGAAATTGAGTAAAATACTCATAACTCAAGAAGAAAGATCTAATGGTACATATCCTTTTATGAATTTGTAGGGTGTGGGTGTGGGTGTGGGTGTAGGTGCTGATGTACCAGGAGAAAGCACCCACCCCACCCACACCCACACTCTGTATATAAATTTTTTTTCTATTAATAATACTGTAATTTATTCTGGATTAACTAGAAAAAATGAACAGTTCAGTTTTTGTAAAGTCAATTTTTTTCACTTAGTTTATTGTTTCCCCCAAAAAATAGGGTTAACATAAAAGAGCCGTCAGAGAAACAGTTTTGCTAACAAATACATATTAGAAATACGAAGTCACTTGTTAATATAAGATAAAACATTTAACATGTTTTGTTAGCTTTTCACTGCTATCTAAAAGTAGAATACAACAAGAGCGAATACAATGTTTTCTCATAATAAAAGTATTAGAAGATACATCGAGAATAGTTGAAATTACAAAAAAAAAATTATATATAATTTAAGGCATCTTCCTATGATGTGATATTCTGTTTGTAACTGTTTGGTTTATTTACTGTGTCTGTTAAATAATTAAATTTCTTTAAGGGAAGAATAAATATTTGCAGATGAAATCCCTTGAATTGTTTATAGATGTACAATAATAATTTATTTATTTCTCTTGCGTTGTAAAGGATTCGAATAGATCTATCTATATATATATATATGATTTGCTCTTTCTGCAAGTCGTTCGGGAAATCTACTTTTTTTTCTAAACCTATACTTTGTAATATAGGCTGAAACGTTCAGAAGAGGTGACGATCATATATGATTCAAACGTTTCATTAAAAGCTGAAGCTTCTTTTGGCTGATCTAGGTGCTTTTTAAGCTTCTTCCAGTATGGGGTGTGGGTGTGGATTCTTGAAGAGGACGACATGTACATCTAACACATCACACCCACACCCATTATGCGGTGCACCAGGTATAATCAAGAAAAAAAATTTGAATATCAAATAAAAGAATACTTCGTATTTTAATAGAGTATTTGGCACCGAAAACAATTTTATCAAAAAGATATAGTGAAGCAGTTGATTGATGGGTATTAGGTGTATCAATATATGAAATGTCAGCTGTACGTTTAAGATTTTTATTTACTACAACAAAGAAACAGCAATGTTTGTTTTTTATTATTTAGGGCTATACATCGTTTTTTGTTGATCAACCAATTGAAATCTATGAAAAAATTGTATCATGAAAAGTAAGAGGACTTAATAAAGTTAAATATTTAAGTTTAAAATGAAATTTTAGGTACGATATTCATCACATTTTAGTGGTAATTTAAAAGATCTATTATGTAATCTTCTTCAAGTTGATTTAACAAAACGATATGGAAATTTAAAAAATGATGTTGATGATATTAAAACTCATAAATGGTTTTCAAATACGGATTGAATTGCTTTATATCAACGAAAAATGGAAGCACCATTTGTACCGAAAATAAAAGGAGCGAGTTTGTTTGATTTCAAAAAAACATTTATTTATAAATTTCTTGTTTTATTTTATTTAGGTGATGCAAGTCATTTTAATGGATACGAAGAAGAACCATGTAAGAAAATTTGAAAAATTTAATGTTATTGTTTTTATTCTTATAATTTATAATTTGGTTTTAGTTTGTATTGCAACAACGAAAAAATTTAGAAAAGAATTTTAAAAGTTCTAAAATAAATTTCAACGACCAAAATAAAAAATAATAATTAACCAAACTTTTCTTTTTTTTTTGAATATTTTAAACACATTCAAGATATGTGTTTTCATTGATTTCTCTTATTTTTTTTTTGACTTCTATTAATACCTGTACGTTTCTCTTTTGCAGCAATATCTCTTTTCATGTATAGATCTGTGTTATCACGTATTTTCTTCTTCTGTTTTTATCGTCTTACCTTTTTTTTTCATTTTATATCCTGTCAGTTTTGACTGATTCTGTGCTGTTGTTCTCAGTGTTGTTATTATTGTCTGTAATTCTTCTTACTCGTGGTTTTCTTTTTTTCGAAAAACTTTACTCCTTTTTTTCTGTCTTATTTTAAACTGTTGTCATTTTTAGGTACATCAAAAACAAGAAACAGAACATCTCTTTTAGATATTGTTCTTTTTGAGTTATTAATAAGGATTAGATAAAGAATTGTCAGTTTTAGTAGCTAAAAAAGAATATCTGGTATATGAATTAGAATCTTAATACAAACGTAAAAATGATACAGATATGATAAAAGCAAAAAGCATAATTCTTTTTGCAAGAAATGGTAATTCATGATGATGGATAGCCAGATTATGGTCTTCTAATAAATGTACCGTTTTATGTATTTGAAAAACACAAAATGAAATTTATTTTGATTTATAGCACACTACTATTTATATCTCGTTAAATTGCACTTAAGGAGCTTTTGTTTTTCTTCTCATCGAACAAAGAACTGTCATGGGATAAAGTTCAAATAAAGCACATTTATTTTTAATAATATGAAAAATACCCTGGAAGAAATCTGGAGGATAGAATATGTTTTTCATAAGAATGTTTATATTTAATTTTTTTCTTTTTCTTGTCTCGTTTACATTAATCGAAGAAATCTTCTCTGAAATTTTATTGTTACTGATTTCTCAATAATCTGTGAAGAATATTTTACACTGTTTCATTTTGTTTCAAGAAAAATTTCAAATGTTCGTCGTTAAGTTTCTTTCATTAGTAATCTAACGCGCAAAAGATTCGCTATTACCGAATATATATTCAGACTTTCCGTCTTGAACCTTTTAAAACAATGATATGATAATTAGTGTGCAGAAAGCTTTTAGACAAAATGCTTGTACACTTTTGATCCGTTAGAAAGTATTTCTGACGGAGTCAAAAGCTAAGAATTTAGGGTATGGATGTGGATGTAGAGTGTGGGCGTGTGATATGGAAGTGGATGTGGGTATAGAGGAAGTGACGACTGCCACCCACGTCCACATTTATACTCCCACCTACCCAATACCCACACCCCTGTATGTTCTTATACAATAAGACAGGAAAAATCAGTCAAATGTATACGATATCAGTGTGAGAAATGCTATGTTAGGTTATGCATAATTGATTGTTTTCAAGCTTATCATACCCTAAAATACTTTTGATAATGATTTTTGTTTGAATAAACATCTATTTTTACTTGTATAAAAAACTTTATTTTTCAAAAAAATCCGGCACCAAAAGATTAAAAAATGTTAATGCGACACGCTTAGTTGAGAGAGCGTGATATTGGATGCTGTCATTGTTGCCTCCATCGCTGTATCCTCGGAGGTGACATGTCCTGACGGCAATAGGATCGGATGAGTATCGGCTCGTTGGGGTCCGACGAATCGGTGACGAGCCGAAATGATCCAATGGATTGAAGCAATGAGTGCAACACCAGCAACGACTACTATGGTGTAGTTCATATTATCTTTTGTTACCGGATAATTTGCAGGAAAAAACATAATAATCGATGTAATACTGAGCCAAATAGATGATATTATAGCAATTGGAATACCAAATCGACCCAAATTAA
Source organism: Rotaria sordida (assembly GCA_905250125.1). NCBI lineage: Eukaryota > Metazoa > Rotifera > Eurotatoria > Philodinida > Philodinidae > Rotaria > Rotaria sordida. Next base: position 7,103 of record CAJNOL010003033.1, on the reverse strand, counting down.
ATTCACCTACAGGAAATGTATGTCGAGCAATTGTACACCGTAAAAGAATTGGTATCAAATAGGATATTTGATAGCCTAGTGTAGTAATAGCAATAATAGCTGTAAATGCAGTTGTTGATACTAATTGAAGTAAGAGAAGAACAGAATCAATAAGAAATACAAGAAATACATTGGCTAGAGGAGTTTTTGTCGGTTCAAATATATAACGAAGATAATGTGAAAAAGGAAATACACCATCGCGAGCCATTGCAAAACTTAAAACAAAAAATAAAGATTAGAGATCCGTTAATCGAAGAATCTTACCCGATACGACTTGACACTGTAATAACTGCCATACCACCAAAATGAAGATTGAGAGCGAGTAGAATAGTAAGTGCAAGTGCACCTCGACGTGGTACAGCTAATTGATAGGTAGCTACGGCTAAATTAATCGATGAATTATTATTATTATTCTCTTTGATAAATGTGGCTACATTCGGAATAGCAAAGAGAAGCGAAAGCAAATATGTAATACCGACTATGGCACTGCACAGACATGTACCAACAATACCTTTGGGAGCTGTAAATAAAGAATATATATCTTTATCTCGCTTCACTATCTTCACATATTCATTCACCTGCACTGTCAGCAGCTCGAGTCTCTTCGGCCAAATGTGCGCCGGCTTTATAAATAATAGAAACAAGCAGTGAGAAGTTATATAATCAAAGTATCAACTATCTATACCTTCATAGCCGGAGAATGAGAAAAGTGTAGAAAGAATGCAAATGAAACACACATAAACAAATGGAAAGCCAGTACCATTGTAAGTCGATATAAAGACATCATAGGCAGTAGCTCGTTGTGGGGCCATGACAAAAAGAACAATAACAGTACTTATTGTAGAACCGATCTGGACAAAGGTACCCACATTGTTAAGCCATCCTTGTTGATCGATTCGAAGTACATTTTGAACAGCCCACACAAAAGTAATTCCTACACTAATGGCCATTTGAGTGCTAGTACTCAATGGTGATTTACCATCAAGTATAACAGCAGTATTTATAATGGTTGAAAAACCAGATGAAAAAGCGGCACCGCCTATATAGGAATTATTTTATTATTGACAAACAGTGACATACGCGTCTTTTAATCTTACTTGCAACATTACCGACGAAATTAAACCATCCACAGATGAATGACGCTAATGGAGCATGTCGAGGAGGTGCAAGTTGACCGGCCCTATATGAAAGAGAGTTAGATGATAATCAATCAATAGAGAAGACAAAATATATATATATATGCCAATGATAGACAGAACCAGCATTTGGATAGACAGAACATATTTCAGCCAATGTGAGACCGATGAGAATAGTGAAAAAAGATCCAATCAACCAAGACCAAATGATTACGCCAGATCCGCCTGTGTTTAATGCATAATTAAAACCGATTGAAATTGATGTAATCACATTGACAGTAGTGAAACAGAAGGCAAACGACATAAATGGAGAAAAACCACGATAGAGCTCTTGTGCATAACCCATTTCATGAAGAAGATATTCATCCAAATCTTCTTCTTCTTGTTCGACTATTTGGGAGTTTTTAATCATTATTGGAAATGAAGATCGACTAGATGAAGACATATCTACAAGATTTGATCTAACAATAGGTTTTTACGCTAGAACAGACATCAATATTCAATAATAACAGAAACTTAGTGATTTTGTGCTTTCCAGCTACAGTAAATTAACTGTACATTCTACCTTCGGTTCCTTTGATGAATCAATTACAAGTCACCGTTCGACTAAGCAACTACTGTCAGCTGGTGCAGCAGTCGAATAGTGAGCTGGTGATTGTCGATAGAAAAGACATTTTAATCTCGTATCGATAAAGAACACCATCACAAGATTAACTTATCCATATGTGTGCCTGGATAGATGTTAGTGTAGGCCGTATTGATTGGATCTATTAACTGCTTCAGTGTATCTAATAATGTCTTGTTGTTGTTTTCAATTGAAAGATGTACATCTGTGAGGACACACGAAAGAATGTGATAAACGATTGATAGAATAGAGAAAAGGACGACCAGTGGAAACAATGATGTTGTACATGAATGGCATCTTTATTGGTACACCACAGATACCAAAAGCAAAAGCAATGAGAATTTATAGCAGTGAAATTGATTTTGTCGACTACTTATTCGTTTGATAGAATTGAGCGGAAGAATATTTATGGCTATATTGAACATGATGATTATGAGAGACAGATTGATAAGAATCAGTAATAGAGCAATAAAAAGATAATTGGCACAATCATATTTTATGTATTGTCTCCGCAAAAGAACATACATGAACATAGAAACACGACATAGGGAAGTCACACAGTCCCATGGGCAAGACTGGAAAAGCGGTGATATCCTTCGGTCCTCACGAAAGAAGGACTTCAACTGTTTCTCGTCAACAGAGTTCATACTTTTATCGCGAGTACATCTCTAAGAGATATGAAAAACTCTAGAAATATTTCGACCGTGAGATCTTCCTTCGAGAATTATGATCGTTTTACTTGGTTTTCACTCTATGGCCCATGCATTCGAAAGAGAAACATTCAAGAATTATGCAAATATAAATATATTTTCAATCGAGTGTAAAATGACTATGAATCGAGTTCAATAAGACAAGTGAACTTTTTTCCGTCGTTATTAGAGAAAAGTACTCTACATAATCATATAAATAATCGAAATCTGTGCCTTGATCCGCACTATAACTATGTATGCACATATAGTTACATTATAAATCAAGATATAAACTTCGATTATTTTACATGATTATGTAAACTTTACTACCAAATTTTGCTTCTTCTAAGTGCTAAACATCACAAACAGCTATTGCTCTCTTATTAAGATATAGTGAATAATTGCTGAAGAACAAATCCATTAGGTAGCATTTAGCCATAACTCGAACTATTGTCTGTTTAAAAATAAAATGGTCTCCGCCATTTTGCGAATAACTTGAGAATGGAAGCAGCTAGCGAGCTGCAGTTTTCACTAGTTGGGAGAGATGAAACTGGGGCATCTTTATCTTCAATATTGTATAAGACGAAATCACTTTAAAATCAATCATTTCTGCAAAACATTGCAAAAAAATCCATGAAAACGGTCTGTCGTTCCGAGGAAATCTTAGTTTTGATATGTGATTTGGATAGAGGGACCTCCAATCAATAGTTTAAGATATAATCTGAATGATCATCTTCACGCATTATAATGTTAAGCAAGTCAAATTCTTTATTTACTCCCTCGAAAAGTATGAATTTCTCTTAATTTTTAAGCAAATTTTCTTACGCTTTGTCAAAATTTCTTATGAACGACAGATAATTTTTGTGCCTTTTTTCGAAATTTTGTACAAACGTTTGATTTTAAAATGATTTTATCTTATACAATATTCGAGATAAAGATGTCCTAGTATCGTCTTTCTCTTTCGACTGGTGAAAATTGCAGCTCGCTAGCTGCTTCCCTTCTTAAATTATTCGAAAAATGGCGCAGACCATTTTATTTTTAAACAGACAATAGTTTCTGAAATATAGTCATACTGACCATTGAGAGACTATCAATCAGTTTCTAACATTTGATAGTCTGAGCTTTGTGCCATCTCTGGTAAAAAAGTAGCAAACAAGTATTTTTTTTTTGTTTTCGAGATATTTTTTAAATACTGACAATAATCAATCCTGTATAAGCGCATTTGGGTCATTTCTTTATGGGATCTGAAGCTTTCGAGCTTATAGTTTTACTAACTTTGAATGATTTCGCGATCTTTTGAAAACGATACATATCGAACTAAATACGGCATATGTTGGAATCATGACAAGATGTATTTTGAATTGATCCAGCAGGCAGTACATGCCATGAGACCGGCACGAGAAATTCAACCAATCCGCATATTTCATAGAAAGATATGAGAAATAGAGTTTTATTGATAATTTAATATTACGAGAATGAATCATTCATTTTGACTGAAATTTTTAGGACATTTTAAGTGTCCTGAGATCTATTCATGAGGAAAATATCAAATTGAAATTTTTTCATTCGATTTTTCTTTAAATACGGTGGCTACAGGTCCAAAATCGAGTAAAATCATCATAATATCGGACGGAAGATCTCACTGTTCAAACCCGTTTGAAATTTTTCCTGTCTCACAGAGCTCATCTGCTCTACTAAACTGTATGCACACAAACGGCAAATAGTCAGTCAAAGAGGAAAGTAATGCCAAATCTGTTAAGTTTTTTGAGCGAAATCTATGAAAGGATCTAAAAGTGAAATTTGACTCACATTGTTGCCTAGATAGGTTTTTCACGTGTTTCCTGTAATCATAACGTTGTTCTTACTGCAGCGAAGTCCAGATTTAATACAAAGCTTTCACAGATTCACGCAAATACTCATTGGTGGCTCCGAGTTCGTAATGCGCCAGATACATGCATGGTATGATTGATCCAATATTCCATTATATTCGATTTTATAGTTGTAGTGTCTCTTGCTCTCAATGATCTCGTCCAACACACTTTTATCAGGATTTGGCTCTAGCATTTTGTGAAATTCTCTAAAGAAAAATAGGATAGAGAGTTGGACTTTAAAGCAGAATTTTGGATCCTCCTCTCTGGCAGCGATATCGACATTAGAAGCATTACAGAAAAAATATGAGAAGGTAGTCAGCATAAAATATATTGGCGTTGATCCTAACTAGTCTAAAATGTGTCACTCAATTGCCATTACAAGCCACCTTTTAAAAACATGCCTGCGTTAATTTTATCGCCTCAACTTAATATAGAGAGTAACACCTTTTTCTCTCCATAGGGTTGTACTGATAAGCTTTTATATAGATATCGACGATGAAACAGAAAGACTGGCCAGGTGAGCGCCAACAACTGTTGAGTCATGCATACAGGTTGTTAGAGTGATATATGTGAAGCGATGTTTCGGTTTATACCGACTCGTTTATTTATAGAAAAACATCGACATATATATAAGTGACGTGAACAAAAGAAAAAGGAACACAAGGGTTAGTCGAGGTCGTAAAAGAGATGAGATGATATCATACGATATCAGTGAATACATATATCATATAACGAAAGGAGAGAAAATAAAGAATCGAAGCGTATGCACTATAACACAGGTGATAAGTTAGTGTTGAATTAAAAAATGCTAATACTTCTCTATTGACATTGAAACTTTCTTTGATGCATTTGTATTAACATTAAAAAATTAATTTAACACTTCTGTATTAGTAATTAAGATGGAGTGTAATCACCCTTCGTGGCACGACATTTGCGCGCGTGACATTTGCGCGCCGACAATTTCGCGCAGCGGCACTTTCGCGCAACGACATTTTCGCGCACGACACTTACGCGTGCGACACTTGCGCGCAAAATGATTTTTTTCTGCTCTTGACTTCGTTCTGGGTTAGATATGACTACGGATGTGGCTTAGGAAATAGATGCTGGCTGTGCGTGTGGGTGTGAGGGTTAAGTATTACCCTAGTCTCAATTTTGACCATTCATTGAGAAATTCTGGACGAATCTTTCAGGATCCTGGACTTCAAGGATCTTGTCAGGTTTTCTTCAAGATCCTGCCGCAGTTCTTGATAATTCGTTTTTCCAGGGTTTCGCACGCGGTCAAGAAAAGTAAGCTCCAAACTGCGTAGACTCCAAATTGCGTAAAGTCTAAATTTGGAGCTCATCTTCTTTTCAGTCCCTCTGCTATGGTTCATAGCACCACCTAGAATGCTAGTAGCATTTTCTGGAATGCTACGGGCATTTCCTCGAATACTAATAGCATCGCCTGAGATGCTAGAGCCATAACCTGTGATGCTGATAGCGTTCCCTGGGATGCTAGTGGCATTCAGTGGGATGCTTGAAGCATTCCCTGGGATCCCAGTAGCATTCCCTGGGTTGCTGTTAGCATTTCCTGGGCTGTTAGAAGCATTCGCTTTGATGCTAGTAGCATTCCCTGGAATCCCATTAGCATTCCCTGTGATGCTGGTAGCATTCCCTGAGATGCTAGTAGCATTCTCTGTGATGCTAGAAGCCTTCTCCTTCATGCTAGAAGCATTTCCTAGGTTGCTAAATGTGTTCTCTATGATGCTAGAAGCATTTCCTGGGACGCTAGAGCCATTACCGGGGATCCTAGAGGCATCTTCTTGGATGCCAGAGGCATTACCTACGACGCTAGTAGCATTTTGCGCCGGGCTCATAGTATCCCAGGCAATGCCTGTAGCATCTCCGGTGGTGCCCATAGCAGCCGAGAGAATTGATATTAGCATCCTAGGCAAGGTTAGTGGGATCCCAGGAAATGCCTCTGGCATCCAAGGTAATGCTACCAGTACTCTTAGTGGTGCTATAAATCATAACAGAAGGATTGAGAAAAAAATTGAGCTCCAAATTTGGAGTTTACATGCGGAGCTCACTTTTCTTGGCCTTCCCACGTTTAGGCAGGGACCTATTTATGATCTATCCAGGTTTCTATCAAGATATTTTTCGAAATCATGAATGCAGGATCCTACAAGGATTCAAGCTTAATCCTGCTGAGTATCTTTACAAGAATAATAGAGATGATTCTTTCAAGATTTCATGCACTTCGGATGGAATCTGTTCGGAATCCTGATTGGATCCTGCTAGGAATCCTACCAGAATCTTGAAATTCTGTGGCTATACTCTTCTTTCAGGATTTAGTCGTTTCCTCAGGAAAAAACAGCGAATTCTTGAAGGATCCTGATTGGATTCGTTAAGGATCAGACATAGAAACATGAAAGATTTTCCCTAGGGTAGTGAAGATGCATGAAGGATTGTGTTGAACTGCTGCTCTCCCATCGCAGTGACACCCACCTTCCGCCATCATCACACTCAAACCCAAACGAAGACTCATTTCATGAAAAGAAATCATTTTGCGCGCAAATATCACGCGCGTAAGTGTCGTGCGCGAAAATGTCGGCGCGCAAATGTCATGCGCGCAAATGTCGTGTAAGCCTATAGTATGAGTGTAAGAGAAAATTGGTCTCCATGATGGATGTTCTGGATCGTGATCTTCTCGTGCGTTCTTATTTTCTTTGTAAAAGATATGCCATACATATTCTTCCTGCAG
>CAJNOL010003032.1:0-27667 GCA_905250125.1 Rotaria sordida | reverse complement strand
CATCCGGTGATTCACATGTCCATTTTCGACTTGCTTTTTGTTGAAATGCTGTGTTGCAAATGAATAGGTTGTGTGATGTTGCGAATTCTAATAATTGTTCACAACGTTCATTTCGTTTTCCATAGCCATATTTGCCCACTGCACACTCCCAGCCTGGGTTGTCATCACCCACCTTTGCGTTCCAATCACCAGTTATGATAAGCATATCTTTTTTCGGAGTTTTTAATATTGTATCTTCCAAGTCGTCGTAGAATGTTTCAATATCTTCTCTTGAGGCGTCAGATGTTAGAGCATATACATTGACTACTGTTATGTTGAATAGTGTTGCCATGAATCTTGCTGTAATTAGTCTTGAATTTATTGGATTGTAGCCCACAAGTACCTTTTGAGCTCTTGTGCTGAGTAGCGTGCCCACTCCTCTGATATGTGTGTTACTTTCACCTGACAAAATGGAATCGCCATTTGCTGTTTCACCTTTACCTATTCAGCGCACTTCTGAGATGCCAATAATATCGTATTTGTAGCGTTTCATTTCATTTCTTAGTAGTTCCAATTTACCAGTTGCCCATAATGTTCGAACATTCCATGTACCGATCGTGAAGACATCCTTTGCTATTTTTAGTTTGTTGGAGATTTGCTTGTATGCTGTTGTTGGTTGTGTTATTTTCCGAGTTGTTGTTAACGTTGGTGCTGTTGATGTTCTCTGAGTTGTTGCTGATATGTGGTTTGCCGTTGTTGTTTCTGAAGAAACGGTTGTTCCAGTAGCCAACTTTTCGACTCTGTCCTGGTCCCACGACAGAGGACGCGGACCTTGTTCACCCGGGCGACGTCCGAGCCGGTATGATTTCCAAAACTGACCGTTCATGGTTGGTTTCTTTCGTCTTTTCGTTTTTACAAACGGCGGTATCTGCACCCCTTCCATTTAACGCTCCTCCTTTTTCCGGACTTGCGATCGGCACAGAAATCATTGGATTATGATTCCCGTGGTGGAGTTTCGGTGATAGATTGCGCAACTATTTTTTAGTATAGACGGACATGGAATCAGAAAACATTTTTCACAGAGCAGACAGAAGCTATATTGTTTTAATAAATCTGAGATTTTCTGAAATAATGCACAGTATTAGGAAGTTTATTACTTTTTCGTTGGAAAAATGCATTATTCTCTAGCATGGTGAGGTCATAAAAGAATTATTTCTTATCAAAACACAGCATATACTCCTGGGACTGTGCTAGAATGTTTTATTTTAAATGTTCGTAGAGAAAAAAAAACTTCGAAATTTTTGTCCCTTTACGGCCGGATGTTGCCAAATGGCAATATGGCCGAAGTTTATTATTCCGACACGATGAGTAATTCCCGTTAAGAGTGCTACATATAGCAACTGTACTAAGGAAAATTACTAATGAGTCACCTATGACATCAAGCATTCAGACTTGAAGGAAAATTATTTTAAAGATTCAGGTGCGTCTTAGGGGCATTTCGAAAGGGCTGAATCAAAAGCTTAGAGACAAATTTGTTTCTGTGCCTGTGCTACTCAATATACGTTGAAATGTATGATAGTAATTATCGAAGTACCAAAATAATAAATATCATTATCTTAAGCGAATATTCCATCATAAATTGACTCAATGTTGCCAAATTGCAACATCCGGTTGGATAGGGTTAACAGAAAAATTTTACACGAAGTTAAAAAAAATTGTGTTCACGATAAATGTAGAGCGATATATTCAATTTTGTCATTGCTATAAAAATTTGATCCGTTTTTCACCTCATAGAGTAGATAAATATTCTAGTGGAAGTAATTTATACACTAAGACTATTGGAGCATATAGAAACTGGCTGTAATATCGTGAATCTCCACTACAATACATAGAAGTGTTGGGAAAATATTATTATTATAGATATTTGATATCGCTCTATTAAATGCAACACTTACTTTTCCTTTATCATTAAGTTTATTTTTTTCCCGAACAGTACAATTAGTGCGCTCTTCACTCAAGTACACATGTTCGAATCCACTCCTCACCGTTTTTTCGATAGACTTTAACGACTCGAGAATGAGACATTTGTAGGAAAAAATCTCTTTTTATTTTGATCAAGTTTTGATTCCCTTGGTGAAAGTCGTTCGACTGATCGAAAACTCCGTATTTTACTCACCTATCGGCGAACCACCGACTTATCGGAAAGTGAGAATTCAAGAGATTCATTTGAAATTTCAATGCCCACGCAACTTTAAATCGATACGTCGAAATCTCAATCGGATGCCTGGTTGGATTTTGTTACATGAATCGGCTTGAGAAATACTGGCAATCAAATGACTAACCAATTAACCATGTAAATTATCGGTATCTTACTTATGAGAGAGACATGAGATAGAGTTCATTCAATTCAATAACTTCGAACATTTTTTTTTTCGATGGACGATATTGTTCTGGAAACCCTTCAGTTTGAACTTCTATGTTAGAAAAAAAATGAATGATATACTTTGCGAACAACTTCATATTACAGACTTACATCGTGAACAGCAAAACAGCAAAGCAGCCATGCCATCAAAATTTCAAGTTTTTCGTGGTCAAGGCTTATCCATGGAAGCCTTTGAAAAAATGAAGAAAACCGAGGGTGGACTTATGTCCTTTAATAATTTCTTGTCGACAAGTCGCAATCGTGATATTTCTTTCAAAAACTTTGCACGACCGGCAGCATTCGATGCAAATACAGTTGGCATTCTCTTCATTATGAACATCGATACGGCTATTTGCACAGCTTCATCGACACCTTTCGTCAACGTGAAAAATGTTGGCTTCTTCGACGATAAAGAAGAAGAAATTCTTTTTTCGACCCATACAATTTTTCGCATGGATCGTATAGAACGTATTGAAGATAAGCATACAGATCGTCTCTGGCAAGTCAATCTCTCCCTTGCTGGTAATCAAGACGATGATTTTAACAAACTCACAGCACATTTAAGCAAAGAGCATAGTTGGGCAACAGGTTGGGCTCGACTGGGTTCTATTCTTATTGGTTTGGGTGAGCCTGCAAAAGCAGAACATCTCTATCAGCTGCTTCTTGAAAGGACATCTTCTGATGGAGATCGGGCAAACTACAACTTAAAACTCGGGTGGGTGTATAAAGACATAGGAGAATATTCGAAGGCAATAACATTTTACGAAAGAGCAATCGATATCTACAAGAAAATGAACCCTCCGAGTCAGCTCGGCTTGGCTTCTTCCTACAACAATATCGGTTTGGTGTATAATAACATGGGCGAATACTCGAAAGCACTTTCATCGTACGAACGATCACTTGAAATCCAAAAAATAGCTCTCCCTCCGAATCATCCCGACTTGGCTTCTTCCTACAACAACATCGGTAATGTGTATGATGAAATGGGCGAGTACTCGAAAGCACTTTCATCGTACGAACGAGCACTTGATATCGACAAGAAAGTTCTCCCTCCGAATCATCCCGATTTGGCTATGGACTACAACGACATCGGTTTGGTGTATAATAACATGGGCGAGTACTCGAAAGCACTTTCATCGCATGAACGATCACTTGAAATCCGAAAAATAGCTCTCCCTCCGAATCATCCCGACTTGGCTTCTTCCTACAACAACATCGGTATGGTGTATGATAACATGGGCGAGTACTCGAAAGCACTTACATATTACGAAAAGGCGCAAGACATATGGAAAAAATCACTACCTTCAAATCATCCACACAATGCACTTGTGAAAAGTAACATTGACATTGTGAAAAAGAAAATGTAATTGTTTTTTTTTTAAACAAGAAAATAAATTGGCCTTTTTGAACACGTTTTGCTCGCCGAAGCGCACCAACTACAAAAATTTCGTGCACGCGCGACCAGGGATACTCTTCGTATTCTGTTGGGTTGTACAGTGGACAAAGCCGGCAATGATAAGGGAAAAATATATTTATGTATGTATGACTAGTACATCCATGATCATCATCTTCGGAAAGACGATGACGAGATGAATGCTTCTAGTCATACATACATAGATGTATGTTATAAAGGCCTACCATCTACACGCCTGTACAGGTTACCAACAGAACGTCGGGTATTCCTGGGAAGGTTCATTTGTTTTAGAGCCACCCTCAAAAGCTCCGTTTGTTTTAAATTTTTTTTCTTCTGTTACGAAGAACGAGAAGAAATAGAGAAACGCGAAGAAAGACGACGTCGACGGAATTTTAATACACGCAGCGTATGATGACAACCGGTTGTTTTAACGCATGCTGTGATATTGAGTGCACGATATCTATGTCGTCTTTACACATGTTATGTTTAATTTATTTTTCTTTTCATCTTGAATGTGTAAGAACAAATGAGATGTCGTGCACTCAGTATCATGCTACAAGAGTGATGACTGAACGGAAGAAGAACACAAAAAAAAAATTATCGACTATTCTCTTTGATTAGTAACATACACATATATAAGAGATAATTGAAAGAAGAAAATGAAAAAGGAATTTTTATAAATTTAATGATTTTTGTTACTTATTACATCAGTTTTACAAAAATATTATTTTACGATCATATTGATTGAATATAATATAATAAAACAGAAGTTCAAATAGATCAAGTGCAGTAGTTGATTTTTATTAAATAATAATTTACAGTAAAAATTATGGATCTAATATAAAGATTTGTAGAATAGTTTCTCGTTCATTCATTGATGAAGGTGAATATTCAATTCACGTTAGACTTTTTCCGTCGACTATTCATTCATTTATTATGATTATCAAAAAATGTTTAAACTTATTTATTTAGCTTTAAAATGAATGAATTGAATATAAAATAAACAAAATGGATAAACTAAGTAAATTACTTGAAGTTTTAAAATTATTTTCAACAACAACATGTTATCAAAAGTTTTTTTTGATCTAGAGATAAAAGTGAAAATAATTTTAAATCAGTTACGACTATTATACAAGAAATTCTTTTTTTTTAATAATTTTGTATGACTTATAAAATAGGATTATAAAAGATAATCCTAATGTTGAATAAAAAGCATTCAAAGGTTTGTTTTATTTCAATTTCAATTTCAATTAAATGTTCTATGGCGATTTGACGAATCAGCAAATGTAAAACATTCGAAAAAGATTCAACCATTTTATCAGAATATTATGAACTTATATTTTATATTCTTGGTTGATCAATTAATGATGAAAAAATCAAAGTAAGTAAAAAAGAAAATTCTTGTCATCTAAGAAACCTCTTCTAAAGAAGTAATCAGAAAAAAGTTATGCGATTGAATAGAAACATAGAAAATGATTGTAGAATAGGTAGTCTCATACTATTCGACGAAATACCGATTGAGAAACTGTTCATCATTTGCAGTAAGAATAATAAAAATTTTATTTATCATTAAATATCAATGAGAAATGAAATAAATTAGTCATAGTTGATTCACTAACAATCGTTATAGTTAAGGTATGAAGTTGAGTGAGAATGAATTTTTTTTCCTAATATTAATAATAAATTATTTTCAGGAACCTCTGATGTCCTATTTAGTCAATATGTTATCCTATGATTATAGCACGTTTTCTAATGATGAATGTAATTGGTAAGTTCTCTTTCAAATAATTATTTCAATTAATTATAATTTGTCTTTTATTTTAACAGATCAATTATTTGAGCATTATAATCAAAATCATAGTACAAATTTTAATAATTGGTTATCTTAAATTAAATATCAAAAAATTTCGATCATCATCAAGAAAAAGTCAACGATCAATAACAAGAACTAGAAATATTGGTACAAATGAACAACATCTTTCAATCAGTATTTGATAAATAATGAATGATTTTATTTTCTATGTAAATCTTTATTTTTTAATATGTTGATACGATATTTTATATTTGTTTACAACATAAAAGATCATATTGTAATTTGAAATTTATTGGAAACACATGAAATTATATTTAAATTTATTTGATTTTGATCAAATATTAATTTCAGTTCAAATTGGATCTATAGAAGTAACTTGTATTAGTCACATATTAAACACAGGTAAATATTGTGAAAAGAGAACAACAAGTTTTGTTTTTTTCTAAAATAATAGATTATTCAACATATCAACGTTGATTTATTGAAATTAATAAACAGCACGATATTTTAGTATATAAAATGAATGATGAATTATATTCAAAATCAATGATTAATAATGAAAAATAAACATCAGTTGCTAAACTTGTTAATCAATTATGTTTTTTTTTTCAATTAGACATTTGCTCAATGTTTTAATAATTTGATTATCCTACTGCAAGTATGTTTAATGCTTGTTTGAGACTTTTTTTTTGTAAAGTTCCAGTTCAGTAAAATACATTTATTTTATAATCCAAAATTATTTCCAATGTTGTAACAGTAGGAGGACTCAGATGAATAGGATAAATCTGATGAAGGACCTTGTAACTGAGTTTAGTTAACGTGACTTCAATTGATTATGGTCTCAAAGTTTTAGTGAAAGTTATCTGATAGATATGAAGATTTTACTATTAAATTGTTGAAACAAAACGATATGAAATTTTAATCTTTTTGAAACCAACAAAAGACTAGAACATTATCAGCCTCGAAAATATATCAAGTGGAACACTTTACTAAATAGGTTAGACATACAAAAGTTTTAAAGTCCAGAGGCTGCATTTATATATATCAGAGATTGAAATTATACAATCACATAATTACCTCAAAAACAAAGTTCGAAGCTAAAGTACGAATTCTGCACATATCTAGTACGAAAGATATGTTCAGTTTTTCATTATGATATGAAATCAATTGTAGTCTCGAATGAGTTTTTCTTTAATCTTTGAAGATTTCTGATTAAATAAAAATTTTCTAATTGATATGAAATTCTTATCTCTATATGACTTGTAATGCATTAAAATCTATCGAACATCGAGGTGGACGATCTACATTTATGTGATACATATGCAAATTTCTTTCCTTGCTACATTAATTAAAAAGAACAATTCATCTTTTAAGACTATTATCATTATCAAATTCATTTAATAATTCTTTATTTTAATGAATATTCACTTGTATCAATTGATTCACAAGATAGTTCAAGGTTAGATTAGAATATTAAATCGTCTCTTATTTTTGATAAAAATATTCTTTCCTTTTGTTTTTAAATATATTCAATTAGGTATATTAGCAGAATTACTTTCTACATTTCGATTATGTCTTTAGGATAATAATACACATGTTATACATTTACAATCATAGGAATTGAATTATTAGAAGATTCTACTCAACATAGTACAAGTTCTTATATTTTTGCTAAAGTAGACAAATGAAACTTATGATTACAATAAACTGTTTATGTGTATAAAATAGGTTGCTCTAGCTCAAATTGTGCGTAATATTGATTTTCTTGAATACTAACTTATCTTGAACAACAACAATAACAGATAAAAAAAACAGTAAATTAAAACTAATCACATATAGAAGATAAAAACAATATCTTGGTTTTTTTTGTTTTACTTTTATTTTTAGAATCGATCATGACTTGATCATTGTATTGACATTATCTTTCTATTTCTTACTGATAATGATACAAGTTTTCGTCCAGCAGTTACTTTAACTTTTGCTAAGTATGTCAATTGTAGAGATGTTAGTTAACTAGGTAGTTTTATTTTCGAAGTTGAATAATGCATCAGTCGATTTTATTGTATTAAGTTAGTTACTGGCTACTGTTTGATTTTAATGTTTATTGATCACAATTCATTTTTTTAGTATATCAATGGTCAATACATTATTTACCTAAATGGATCAATTCTTCCTGTCATCAATGGATGCATAAAATTCATTATTCATTACAACAAACAAATACTTCTGTAATTATATTCAATGATGGAGTGCAATGTGAAACAATATCATGCTTACCTACATTAATATTTGATTGTTTAGCTCAAACATCCACTCGAATATAAATTGTTTATTATTTTTGTCTTTTATATAAGTTGGATGTTTAGAAGGTATTTATGCTCTTTCAAATGTTTTAGGATCAACAACAATTCGATCATTTTTTTCATAATCAATATGATGAACTTTGTTTAGTTATACATCTATTTATATGAAATGATCTTAATAATTTAATTTTTTGAAGATTTATCAAATCTTAACAAATAAAAAATGTTTTTAAAGTAGCACAAATGATTCAAGTTATTCAAAAATTGAAATATTTTATTAATGTTCTTGAACTATTGCAAAAAACTTCACAATCATCATTTTTGTTGGGCAGAAGATCATTTTCTATAATTGATATTTCAGCTTTCGTAGAAGAAAGGAGTTCTAAAGTTTTAGATTTGAAGAATATGTTGGATCATGTCTTGTCTGAATGAATTCATTTATTTTTTTGTTCTAGAGAATGGTAAAGATTCATCAATAATATCAAACACAAATAAAGATACAAAAGTTAATTTTGAACGATTACTTTCAACAACATTATTTTCTATAAAATCAGTAGTAAGTCTTATTTCTGCACAAGATCTATTAAAAAATTTGGAAGAGACACTTAATTATTTTAAATCAACGTTCAATGTACAAAAGAGGTAAAACTTCTTTTAAATAGTACATATTAGTTAGAAAATTTCAGTTATTAATCTTCTTCTACTAATCGGTTGAGCTAAAACCTTTAGGATGTCGTATTGGGTCTGAACCAGAAACTGGCTGGCAGGACAAAAACGTTTATCCTATGCCAAAAAAAATTAAAGAAAAGGCTAATTCCAGTTTAGTTTTTCTGATTAAACAATTGATTAAAATGCGAATGTTTTTAGTCGATTTTAATCTAATTATTTCATCTTCAATTCATTTTGATTGTCATTTCACAAATAATTTTTAATGAATTAAACCTTGTTTGTAAAATGAAGTTGATTAGAAATGTAATCGAGTTTTTTTTCTGCTACATGTCTTAAGAAATTTGAATATGAACTGACTACTTCTTTAAAAATTTGATGAGCACAGAAAAAACTACAAGAAAGAAAAATTGTCTTTCATTCAGAAGACCTAATTTTAATCGATGAAATTAAAAGATGGTCGATTTTTATCAAACACAAGTCAAGAATAGAAGATCATATTTTATGTTAGAAGACCACGACGCACTAAAAAAATTCCATAAAACATAATAGAAGACATATGAATTCTTAAAAATTTTATGTCGAAAATTCTGCTGACTTTATGAAATTCAGCACAACGAAACTTTGTTTTTCAGTTATAACTTTATTTTTGCATTATAGGAAAGAATAAGTATAAATAAAAATAAATCTTTATATTTATAAAATGAAGATAGATGAATTATTTATTTTTGAAAATTAAAGAATAAAGAAAGATTTGTTATGTTATAGATAAATAGACAAATACATAGTATAACAACTGGATATGTGAAGCAATATTCTTTCTTGCCATGAATATCACTTCGACATGTCATATCATTAGAAAATCAAGCGAATACATGAAACAATTTCCATCTATGGTGTCGCACCTTTTTCGTGAGCTACTTGGTGAAAAATTGAAGATGAAATTCTCATAGAAGAGGTTTCTTCATTATTTATTTTTTGTTTTCTTTATTTTATATAAAGGTGGTAAATAATAAAAAAATCTATATTTTTATTTTGTAAATATGAAGATTTCATTTATCTTAATTTTTTTTTATTTTTATTTTTGGAAAAATAAAAAAATTTTTAATCTTGATTTAAAAAATATAAAAAAAGTTACCAATGTTTATTTTATTAGTATAAAAATTGTACTTATATTTATAAAATAAAATAAAGAAAATGTGACCCTAGTAAAAAATAAATGTTGTTTTGCAACTAAAATTACTTTGTTCTTTTTTCTAGGATGGGGTTTAGTCACTAAAAGCACCTGAGAATATCATTATTTTATTAAAACGTAAAATCTTGCAATAGACATACTCACTTTATAAGTATTATTCTACTCTGTCTACGCCCTATGTCCAGTTCTTAGGGCAGGTCAAGAAAAGAAATACTCTGTGATAATCTCTTATCCAAAACTTGTCTGTGGACAGAATGCTAGATGGAAATCTTATAATCAAGATTTCAGGAATAGTCTAATCCAGAAACAGAAAATTTCAATATAAGAATATCATAGTAACAGAAAAACTGATTTTGCAAATATTGACGGTTTTAATGAGAGAATAGTTTATTGTGAAAGTGCCACATCTTTTCATTTGTTTCTCTCTTGAAATTCGAAATTTGAAAATTATTTTTTTCTGTTAACACAACATTCATTTGAAAATATTCTTTTAATTTAGTTTTTATTAAACCTATACTAATTAGCAATCGTTTCATCATCATCTGCTGAAACAAAATATTCAATTGTTACCTCACAAGTACCAATAAATAATTCTTTAAATAATATTCATACAATAACTATTCGACAATTGATTATTTATTTTATTTGGTTCACGTTATATATCAAATATAAATAGTGATCAATCCATAGAATATAGTGTAATGCGAGAGTAAAATAAACAAAAAACAAACGAATTTGATCTATTCTGTTTGTTTTTGTTTTCTATTTTAGTTTTTATTGAACTCGATTTACTTGTTCAATTACTTTTAATTCATGTTAATTATAGTTGATTAAATGCTGATGAATTTTCGTTTATTTTTTAAACAGCATTTTCTTACTCATATAATCTATCAACTGGAGATGATTGAAGAAACTATGCCAGATTATGATATATCATCACATTTTATTTATAGTATTGCTAAATTCCTTGTTATGTTATCACATGATACGCTTCATTCAAAACAAGTTATTTAAGTACAAGATTTAATAAGACATTGTGATTAATTATTAGCAAACGGACATGAACTTGAAACACATGGTAGGAAGTAAAAACAAAAAAAATATTTTCGAGAAAAATAAGTTATCACTAAAATTCTTTATTTAGCTTTAGCAGCATTAGAACCAGTTGTATATGATTTATTTCTTGTTGAAACCTTACTTGAACTTGTTCGATATAATAAAATAATGTGATATTATAAGAAATAGTCCCCGTTCGAATAATTAAAATTTCTAAAACGTTTTATTAAATGAGAATGAACAAAACATGTTCTTCCATCAGGTCTCAAATATCGTAGAAACTCGAAAGTATGTATAGGTGTAATTTTCCTCCTCAATCGAACCCACACCTACACTCCAACGAATCAGTTATCTGAAAATAACTATATTGTTGATGCCAAGAGTTCGACAATATTTGGAGATAACAATATTCAGTTATATATTTGATAAAAGATACGACAATTAAAAGTTTGAAGGAAAAGTAGGCATCTTAATTATTGTAAATAAAAGAATCTTTTCATATCGTCTCTACGTACTAAAAAAAGCAATAATAGAATTGATATTTTTATAAACTTTGCAATTGTTGATAGTGTTCGAAATGAAGGTAATAAATGAAAATGTTTTTCGCGACAAATTGTCGATGTACTTCTTGTTCATCTTACTATTGGTTTATCTAAGATTATTTTTCTTTTTTTAATAATCTTCGACTATACGTTACTGTTTCTTTTCAAATAGGATCAATCACTTTTGGATATTTATTCAACATAATCAATAGTATTTGATGTTGCATCATCATTTGAATTATGACCTATTGATCCATTTGCTGTTGCTTTTCGAGCATCAACAAATAGAAATGTTGGTTTGTTTTTATTTATGAAATTTTCCTGTTGTTTAAATTTCTTTTTTTTAGGACATCAGTCATCAAACTATGAATTGATGGTTAATTAATATAAATATCATTCTTTGATGTCTTGTATCAAATTTAACTAAAGATCCGATATTAACACGACGGAATAATGCTTTATCATTAGTTAATAGAATACGAGATAGTGAGTAAGTATTCGCAATGATTTTATTTATAATTTTAAAAACTACGATTCTTACTTTTGTTTTTAGCACTCCTCTTCGAATTTTACATGACGTAATATGACGAATTTTCGGACAATAACGTGTTCGAATCAATATGACATTAGTTTCTCTGCATATTATGAAAAATGGTAATGAATCAAAATAGTAGTGTATTTGTACATACAGATATGATAGTTCAGCAATAGGAATATTATTTTTAGCTGAACTTGTCATTGTTGTAACAAGCGCCATAATGATTGATTTAAAAATTTCGATTTGAAACTTTAGAAAAAAGAAACTAACAGAACAGTTAAAAACTAGTTTGTATCAAAGTCAAAAGATCTTAAGCTCTCATCATAATCTATATGATAGGATCATATCACTCATTCATTTGAGAAGAAAACTTTCCTGCAATTCATTAATTACCAATAAGCTAGCGAAAAAACATTTGACTTAAAAAATGTCTATGTTTTTATAAGGTATATAATTTGATTTTAGCTAAAAAATTTCGAACAATGGTAAATGATTTTCGTCAATGATTATTTCATGAGGAAACTATATATCGCCTTGATACATTTTCATATTTAACTACTATCGGAATTTTAAAAGAAGGCATCTGGAAAAAAAGCTTATAACTTTCGAACGAAAAGTCATAGCGACCTGCGGTTTTCAGCAATCGATAGAAGATTATAGGGGGCACATTTTTATATAAAAATCAAGGTTTAAATAATCGGTGATTGTGGAATCACTGAAAGAGTAGGCTCGTTATTTGATGAAATCTCAGCAGAACAAGCTGAAACTTTCAGCATATATAGCCCCACTGTATCCCAATCTTCGCTGAAAATATCATCGATAAATCTTGTAATGACGATGAATGGTGAGTCAATCATCATCAGGTCTTACATAAGGCACTCATTCAATCAAAATATTAGGAAATGGTCTCAACTTTTAGCTGAATAAATACCATAATCTAGACTTCATATCTATGCAATAGCATCGCACTTTGATCGTAAAAATGTACGGAAATAGCCAAAATTCGACGAAGAAATGATTTTCATACAGTAAGTATTTTAAAACAAATCTTTCTAACTTTCTTAAGAGAAATGCAGAATTTAGTAATATTTTCACCGTCTCTTCTCGTTCATTTAATCAAAGTATGATATAATTGTCTAGATTATGGTATTTATTCAGCCAAAAGTTGAGGCCATTTCCTAATATTTTGAGTGAATGAGTCTTATGTAAAACCAGATGATGATTGGCTCACCATTCATCGTCATTACAAGATTTATCGATGATATTTTCAGTGAAGATTGGGATACAGTGGAGCTATATATGCTGAAAGCTTCAGCTTGTTCTGCTGAGATTTCACCAAATAACGAGTCTACTCTTTCAGTGATTCCACAATCATCGATTATTTAAACCTTGATTTTTATATAAAAATGTGCCCCCTATAATCTTCTATCGATTGCTGAAAACTGCAGGTCGCTATGACTTTTCGTTCGAAAGTTACAAGCTTTTTTTCCAGGTGCCTTCTTTTAAAATTCCGATAGTAGATAACAACTACCCATTTTTTAGAGAGTTTTATAGATGCTTAAAATTGAAATCATTCAATTGTTTTTCTTTTACAGGAAATAACTATCTGCTATTGGTATCTAAACCAATTCAAAAAAACAACATCTTCAATAACGAACTTATGTTTTCATATAAAACTTCTCTTATAACTATTACTAACCATCCTTTAATCACTATTTACGACTAATGTAAATTTTCTGCATTCTTGATTATCTTATTTTCTTTGAAATAAACATCCTAGTTAGCTCAAGTGTTGATTATTATTGCAATGTCGCAAAAAAAGGTAAAGTAACTGTTTTCTTCAATACGATGATTGCTCGAATCAACACAAGTGCAATCAATACTGTTATCTTTGACTCTGCAATTTTTTTTTGCCTCCTTCAATGTAAATAACATGCACTTGATTGTGAATGAGGTGTGGACCTGCGTCTATCTTTTTGAATCTCGATCTTGGTCTGGATCTCAGCATGTGTATGAGTCTAGGTCTGTTGATACGGACGTTCAGGTATGGATGCTGACCTGTGCTATTCATGAACTCGTACACCCACACCCACCCTATTTATGATAGTCACTATTGATTGAGAAAAAAGCATTGATAAACTCAAATGAAACATCTCACTGTATTTATACTAATGATGAACTAGATTTTAGTTTCAAAACTCTATATAGGTTTTCTTTTTAATATAATTTATATTGCTTCAACAACAAAAACATCGAAATAATAAAAATAAAAAGTTTTATCCTTACATATCATTGATTATTAATGTTCTATAAGGTATCTATCATCAACGAGGACTTTCGCAAGATACATAAAGACGTTCGCCTAATTCTCTGATTTTCACACTCGCAAAATGATCTCGATTACTTCCAAAGAATTGTTCCAAGACTCTGAGTTTTGGGTTCACTTCGCACGAAGCAATTTTCCCGTTTATATTTTTGAAAAGGCTCGGTAATAAAGCTATTAATTATTTTCCATGCCACTAACTTACTCATCTACACCCACACACTCTCAAATAGATAAGCTGTTCTTTACTCACTCTACATAAGAAATACTACAATTCTCTCTCCTGATTGTTTGGAATTAAGCAGAGATCGATCTGATTGTTGGATGTTGCTGGAAATCATTTTCGGATGACTTTCATCGACATTTATTTGAGGATATGAGTCTGGGCCTTCTTCCTGAAACCATGAACACACACACACACTCACACCTTTCGCAGCTGGCCCAACCGATTGGACCCAGCCTCTGAGATAGTTCTACTTGAAAATGGTGGTACAATAGCTACATGAAGCATGGTTTTCATGATAGTCACAAGTGCCAAGTCTGCTCAGTTGATTGCAGTGAGTTCGATAATCACTTATGATCTTTACAAAACCTAGTTGAATCGAGAAGTCAGTGGAAAAGATTCATCTATGTATCATATGTTTCGATCGGGACTTTTGGTCTTCTCGTGAGTACGAGGTCAATTGTTTATATTATATCAATATATAAGCATGGGCTATTTATATTTGTTGATGGATGCCATTATTTCAAGTGTCACCATTCTGAGTGTTTTGACACTATTATGCAACCTCATGTCGTGACGACAGTTTACAGTGAAAATTTCAGCTCACTTCTCCGTCTAAGAGAAAAGTTTTTAGTTGCATAGTGTAGGAGATAGTACTAATAAAACAACAACTTAGAAAGCCAAATAAAAATAAATTCCACTATAACTAGAAACATTATGGTATTAACTCTTTGGTGCCGGGCGTGGTATATATACCAAATCAATCAAAAGTGAGTAGAAATAGCCTATAGAATAATTTTTTTTTCTTGATACAGAAAATTATCAGCATTTCGAAAGTGTCGAAAATATCTACACATAATGCATTTAGTTTTTTCCAATATTACACAATGCATTTTCTCTTTGTGTTATCATACATTCTTTATTGGGAATCTCTATATACATTCTAATACGTTTACCTTGGTACTTTTCCTATTCTCTTATATACATATATATATATGGGTGTGTTCATGTTCTCCTCTCAGTCTTTACTTTCGCTGTTTTCTTCTTTATACAGTTGAAAGAGTTTCGTCTTCAAGTGATAACCAGTATTATATCAAAGTATGGCAATTCAAAAAGAATTTCTGTTAGGAGATCAAAAACTGATTCACCGCTACGTTTATCTGCTAGACATTTTTCATCATTTGTACTCTCAACTGCAACAAAAAAAAGCTGCCAAAAGGAAATGTTATGTATGCTCTCATACAACAAAACGTGAAAAATTAGTCATATATACAAGATATCAGTGTGAGGAATGCAATGTTTGGTTATGCATAATTAATTCTTTCAAAGCTTATCATACCCTAAAACATTTTTGATAAAGATTTTTGACTGAATAAACATTTATTTTCACTTATATAAAAAACTTTATTTTTTCAAAAAAAACTCGGCACCAAAGGGTTAAAAGCGTATTTCACACCGATGCAGATATTAATTAAGCAATTAATTATTTATCAATTTTCAGACCCTAGACTCATTAGTCTAGAAGAAAATACTATCAAATTGATGAGCAATAAAAATGAGTTTAATGGGAAACTGTTTATTATTCTTGCGCTATTTCCTATTTGACCGGTACCATTGCATCCAATCGACGTAGTATAGCCAAAGTAGCTTGCTGCACAAATAGCAGGACCCGTGTAGTTGCCCGGTGGACATTTTTCAGGACAGTTTTGCTGACAGACATCATGACATGCGTGAGGCATTGATCCACATCCGCCTACCGGTGAATCCAATATACAACCAGTATCATCCATATATCTATTGCAACATGTACAAACGCATACACCATCGACTGCCATGGTTGCTGTCATCAAAATTATTGAAAAAAAGACGTTCGCGCGATGCATGCGCTACGATATGATAAAAGGTGAGAGTAAAACAATGGTGTCCAAATGACTGTCAACATTATTTATGTTGCACTATTTTGTAGAAACTAACAGGCGACTCTCCACAGGTGTCTATTTTTTCTATCAACACTATCTTAGGTGTTGTATGCACATGATATCAGTTGCTCTTCTCAAAGAAAAATCTTGTAGCAGAAGAAAAGAGTAATTTCATAAGACGAGAATGTGAGTGTGGGGTGTGAGGAGTGTGGGTGTGGGTATGGATAAACATAAGGGTAACACCCACATCCTCTTTAATTGTACAAGATATGAGAAACTATTGTTCTGTATGTTCTCCACAAAAATTACGTTTTTGATAAAAAGAAAGCAGCCGATATTTTTGGGAGAAATAATACAAGGAATAAGAGAAGGTGATTGCTGCACTCAACTCTCAAGGAAATTTTCAAGGACTAATATTGCATCAATATAGGTGTATTCCTTGGATATGCTAATAGTCGCTTTGCTGATCAAATCCTTCTTTTGATCGACCATGGATCGTTGCCTTTCTCTATTATCGATGGTGATTTTAACAATGATAGAAAGTTAGATTTAGTTGTCGGAAACAATGGAACTAACAGTGTAAATATTTTACTAGAGACTTGTTAAATTTCTACCTTTTAAGTTCAGGGTTTTTTAAAATATACTTAATGAGGAGACTGAGGAGTTTTGTACAAAGGCTTGTTGTGAGTGAAGAATCAAAACAGATGTTGACATGATAATATTGCTGCATTGATGAATTTTTTCAATTTGTAATTTGATGTTTGTTAGTAAGGCTTTTCTAAGAATTAAGTTTATATTGCCCGATTTGAAAGTCATTATTTCCTAAATAAATCTTTTGGAAACTATTCAGTCTTTCTTATCAGAAACAATTTCAATATTTCATTCGATCTCTATTTGATTAACGAACTCCTAAAATGCAAAAACAACCTTTTTTTTCCTGTTTATCAAAACGTGCATCAAGAAGCAAAATCAATCACATGAAGAGTATACAGTTTTTAATAGAATGATCAATACTCTATTCAATCATAGAAAATAAACAACTTGTGCAGAAATATGATAAATTAATGATAACATTTAAAAGTAACATAATCAAGCTGTATATCAACGTGTTCACCATTTCACATATTTCCGTTCTATATATGATTCAATCTAGACCTACGAAAAAAAAAATACTAGGTAGTATACTGATTAGCTTTGTGACGAATCATTCATCTCTTGCTCACTACTACGCTGGATTGCTCGTGTCAAACAGAAGATAATTATATGACATACTTGTTGCTTCTCGATTTCTCTTCTCAACATACATAAAGTTTTCGTTTCGTGGATCGTTTGTTAATAATTCTTGATTCATTCGCCAGATTAGAATATTTGATAGAAAAAAAATCTGGCGAATCCTATGTTTTAGGCTGAAAAATCGATTTTAATCAGATCCTTAGTCAATAATTTTTCGATGGGTATCTAGCATTAATTAAAGAATAAACTCGTATAAGCTAAATTCCTATACACTCTCGTCTTTTACAATTGAGTAGTGGTTATTTGATAGATCAGATAAAATACATGTGAATAAGAACCTCTGCATTTAGATATTAATAGAATAAGAAACTACTTGTTTAGCTATAGTCGTTCTTCTAGATAGATTCTATTCTTTACTATTTCGAGGGTACGAATGTGAGTGTAGGAGAGCAGAATCACACCCACACGCTGTTAATAATAAACACAATATTTTATCGATAAAATTTATCGTTATTTATTTTGAGTTTTAGTCAATAAATTTATGAAGTAAAACTTAGCCATTTTTGAGAAAAATAAAATAGATAATATTCATGTTGCTTTTCGAAAACATTTTGATTTTATTCAAAAATCAATTTAACATATTTATAAATTTAAAAAATAAAAGAATTGTTTTTGATTGAAAAATTCACTTAACGAATTACCTACATATGACAAATTGCATTTATTTTATAGAAAGGATCAGTAGCTTTGCGGATTGTTTATAATCAAAAATAATTGTTATTTTCGCTTGGATATTTTTCGCTGAAAGATTCTTGTATAACTTTCAAATAGAACAGATTTTTCTAGCAAACTCATCCCATTCTTTGAAAGATCGATTGAAATAATTTTTATGAGAAGATTTCTTCAACAATAATTCGAATAAATAAGATTAATTGAATACGCATATATATCGAATAGCTTTTATTTTAAGAAGAAAAACATTGCTGGTTTATCTTAAAATAAAAAACAAACTAATCAAGTGCGTAAAAAATCAATAAAATGTTTATATATGATGATCTGTTGTCGAATATCAGTATATTTAATCTTGTTGTTGAAGATGAGCTTCAATTTTTTGAATTTTTCCTGATGAACTGAATGTATATGCTGTATCATATGTATGATTACCGTGAGAAACTGTTCCTTGTCCTTTATTATTATTTTGATTATCTTGTTGATAATTAATAAGTTTCCATTGAGCTGATGGATTAGCTTCATGTTCCATTGAATAATATTCTCGAGCTTCTTGTATATTTGTATAACAAGTTTTTGAATTAGCAGTTTTTACAGCATTATCTTCAAGACTTTTATCCAAATGATTAACATGACGAGCATTAATTGCTTCCATAAGTTGTTCAATTGTTTCTTTGTGCGATCCAGCCATTATTTCGTTTAATGAGAAATTTTTGTATGTATCACTATACGGTTTTTTTTTTGTTAAATGCAATGAAAGTATTGCGTAGATTCTTTATGAATCATCGATAATATATCATTGGCGTTTTTTCTTTTCTTCGTGAATTGGCGCAACATTCTTTTTTCTTCCTATCTCGCTTTGGCCTAGAACATGTTGATGTATGAGCCACGTTACTTTTATGATTGAAAAGGTCAATAAGGACAGATTTTTTTCGTTTCAACTAAATATAGGTCAGAGCGTATGTAATTTTTTATATGTGCTACTAAATGTGAAATCAAAACTAATAACAAATTCTTTCGTTTCTTTTTTTTATAGTACAAAATGTCGAAAACCTTAATCTGAAGATAGAGCATAAATGAACTCTTAAACTGATCGAGCGATTTACATGATTTCTTTAATAAAACAATTCGTTGTTCTTTAAAATTTTATTCAACATATTTCTTCGAGAATTTTATAATCGAACATATATTTTAATTAACTAGTATTTATACTATTTTATTCTTCTTTGTTTATTAATAATTTTAATTAATAAAACAATTATTTAATAAAATTTTTTAAAGATTAGTGATATTTCAACAAACTAAGCTGTTTTCATCGGAAAGATTGTAAAGATGTATGAATTGTTTTTTTTTTCTTATTTAAATTTTCTTTTTCTTTTAGATAATACGTTAAATATGTAATAGTAAAGCAAATGGTCCATCTCTCCTATCAGTATTATCGTTTTGTTGTTCCACTATCATACGGTTATTATCATATCTAAAAGAAAAAGAAGAACGAAAAAGAAAATTTAAATAAAGAAAATTCTATTTATACATTCTTACAATTCGTTCGATGAAAATAACTTCGATCGTTGAAATGTCACTAATCCTCAAAAATTTTATTAAATAATTATTTTATTCTATTGAATTAATTTAATTATTAAATTTTATACGTTTGAATTAATCTTCTAAAATAAAATATTTGTTGATAGACAAAAAAGAGTAAATTCTTATAAATACTAATTAATTATGTCCTTTTCAATAACTTGAAATGAGTGTTTTAATTAACATATAAAATTTAAATTTGAATGATAATGTTCAAAAGAAATAATTAATTAGAATATTGAGTTCTCAACGATTATTATCATCATGAATGATAAACTTGTCCTAACTAATACAGGGTGTGTAATAATATTTTTCCTGGAGAATAGGCATGCACCAAATCCAATTCTTATATTTGGGTGTGGATTCGATAAAGACCTGGCACACAGGCACAACGTCACAAATACCTACACCCATCATTACAAGCTGTACGACAATTCTTCAAGAACAAAGGTGTAATACCAAAAGATCTTCAATCTAAAATCATCGATCAAGTTAACTGCATCATTTATTCAGCTACATATGTAGGAAAGACTGTGACACAACCTTGCCGACATCTGAAAGAGCATGGTGCATCGATAGCACAACAAAACCAAGGTCTGAGCCGTTCTGCTAGGATAGCTGCATACAGATTACTTATAAAAGAATCTCTTGTCATTGCTGAAAAGTTACCAAGCCTGAATCAGACAAGTAGATCGGTGGTACCTTTGATCGTATTCCCTGAAAGTTCTACAAAATGGCGATAAGCAAGTACGAAGTTACAGCTGTATAATAATTCAACATATAAGGAATTCACATAGAGACTTATTCACAATTGTTCAAACGTAATTTATATTAATTATTTGCTATCGTATAATCTAATACTTAAAACTTCTTCTGCTCTTAACATATATCTTCAGTTCTCTATTAATTTAATTCGTTATAATTCATATCAATCATTTGCTATCATATCGGTTAGTATCTTAAATTTTCTCTGTTTCTCGAATGAATAGCCGCGACACCGATATTCTGTAGCAAAAAAAACAGGTATCATATTTTATAGTCAGTAGATAGCAATATCATGAGTTTTCTGGATAGAAAGTTACCCGTCCCAGTTTATGGTATGGAGGCGGATGTGTGCTTGTATTTATCTTCTCGTCATATCCACACCCACCCATAATACTACATTGAGACCTATTGCTGTAGATATCATGAATATGTACAACAAACTTATCTGTCAGTTAATTAAATACTTAGCATAACAACAATTTAAGATTAAGAAAAACAAAACATGAAAAAGAAAAATATCAAGCGAATAGCAACATGTCAAACAGAAAAAAACGGCACCAGTGAAGAAAAAAAGAAAAAAGGCATTTCTGTTCGAAATGCAAAGATAAATAAGACAGATCGTTTATCTGGCAATGGATTACCTTTAAAAAACGCTATAGTCCGCTAAGGATTTTTTAGTTATCGTATATTCAATTAGTATAATGAGGCTAAAGAATGTATGACTTCTACATTTTGGGTCCGAAAGAAGATGCACTTACAAGCTTTTTCCGATTTTTTCTTTATATAGAGTCAATTAGATCTCATATTTATACTCCACCATACTACGTAGTACAAGCCATAGATGCAGCATACGGTCAGTATCAATGTGTAATAATTTTTTTAAAAGCGTACAAATACAGTGTACACAACAGTAAGAAAACACGTTCGACATTTATAGTTTTGCTGTCATAACATGTATTATTACGTCTCCTTTATTGGTGCTTATATATGCTCTAATGATGGTATTTGACTGATAATAGCACAAGCAGTTAACAATCTTATCCACTGATTTAATTTTCTGTTTTCTTTATAGTCTCAATTCTATGTAATAATAATAATAATATTGTTAGTACTCAAACTTGTTTCTTTAATTTTGGACGCTCTATATTTGTACGCTTTTGTACAAAAATTATTAAACTTAGATATCAATTA
Source organism: Rotaria sordida (assembly GCA_905250125.1). Lineage (NCBI taxonomy): Eukaryota > Metazoa > Rotifera > Eurotatoria > Philodinida > Philodinidae > Rotaria > Rotaria sordida. The sequence continues at coordinate 5,772 of CAJNOL010003032.1, read as the reverse complement.
TATGTTGCATCTTTGACTTATATTATCTAATAATATATGTTGTATAAATATCAGACCTAATTGGTCATGTACAAAGAAAAAATCAAAAAACTTCTATGTGATGTTATTTTATTTTTAAATCTAACATTAATCTTTTATCTTGTGGTTGTGGTTGCATCACAGCTTGCATACGACGTCTATCTGTTTGTAAACTAGTTGTTCGTTATTTTGTATTTTAGTTTTTATATTTGTACAAAATAGTACTTGACAATATTGATTCATACAATGTTTTGCATGATACTAACAAAGAAATATAACTTGTTTACATACATTGCATTGACTAGGTTTTTTTTCTTTACATTCTTTTGTATGTTGTATAACATGTTTATATCGAGAACAACTACAATTAGCACAACTAGCATTTTGCCAGTTAACAGCATGTAATAAAGATATAAATTCATCATGTCTATCACGAGCAAAATTTTAAAATGCATCTCGTATATCCATTGAATTACATTTACAGTTGGACATGATACCACTGGATTATGAAGATAAATAACAAAGAATATCTGAAGAAAAATATTTCGATAAAATTCAAATTTTTTTTTTAATTAGAAATGAACAATAAAGTAACACTTACAGATAAATGTAACTTATGAGAAAATTTTTTCTTTTTGAAATCAAATTTTTACTCAAAAGGTAGTGATTACTTTTGATGATTGAAAAAAAAACGAATGTTTTCACTGATATTCTGTGTGTATGTTGGACACCTTATTCTAACAAAGGAACTTGTCCAGCTGATAAATCGTTTTTGAATCGAGACTATGTACCAGAGATGTCCATCGCGGCTGAAAATCTGCCGCTGCCGCGCCGCGACGGTTTATAAAAAAAGTCGTCGCGGCGCTGCCGCGCCGCGATGGTCTATAAAAAAAATGTCGCCGCGGCGCTGCCGCGCCGCGATGGTCTATAAAAAATGTCGCCGCGGCGCTACCGCGCCGCGACGAGTAATAAACTTGCCACTGCCGCACCGCTGCCGCGATGGTTTTCAAAAAAGTGTTTCGAATTTCACTACAGCAACTATATGGGACGAGAAATATTGGTACTAGTTCCTCAGATTCATTCAGTCTCAGAGTGTTTCCTTTGTAAACAATGAAATTCTATCAAATTCATGCAGTTTTCCAATGTCCTCGAAAAAAATTCTGTCGCTGTCGCCCACTACCGCGGTGAATTTTTAAAAACTTTGCCGCTGCCGCGTCACTGCCGCGATGAGTTTTTGAGAAACCTGCCGCTGCCGCGTCACTGCCGCGATGAATTTTTGAGAAACCTGCCGCTGCCGCGCCGCCAACCGCGGCCGCGGCCGCGGCGGCGCGATGGACATCTCTGCTATGTACATTTTCTAGATTTCATTGAACTATGGAATATACTGAAAAGAGTTTGTGCTCTTAGTTTATTGCTGAGGAGATGCTGTTTGCTTATTTTGACTTTTTAAATGAGTGCTCTGATCCCAGAAAAACTCGTTTCCGAGTTTTGACTTGAAACTTTATAAAGAAACAGATCTCAATGAAAATATTTTATTGTAAAATTTTCAGGTCTTTTGATTTGCTTTTATTCTAAAATAAAATATTGATTCTGCTGATTTATGTAACCGGTGTAAAAGGATGTGGATGTAAATCTTCTCCTCATATATACTCACACTCACATCCGGTATGATGTAATTGAACTTGTAATTCCATTAATAATTTCAATCAGAAGTAGAAATACACCTAGATGAAATAATATCATTCGAAGTTTCAATGAAGAAAATATTTTTATTTCAAAACACTCATTTTAAATAGCATATAAAGTATTGAGTAATTGATACCTTTATTAATGCAAAAAGAAAAATTCATTATGTACCGATTTATATATTTGTGCAATAAGCGCATTTGTGAATTCATTTATGTATTAGAAATGAAAAGAATAGTTTATCTAGACCTACCCACATACAAATTATAATTCTATATGGTTCGAATCATCAAAATCAATCTTTTTTTGGTTTTTGAATCGATATTTGAAAGAGAAGAAAGATGAAAATATGAATGAATTATGAGTTTTGTATTAACATATTATTATGCTACATAGTGTATTCATGCAGATTGGACATTGTAAATGAAAATCAAGGCAGAAAAAAAAGAGTTAAGAATAGTTTTCTTTGTTTATTTTCAAAGAACAGTTATAAGAGATGAATTGATTTAAATGATTGTACATAGGTGTTGGTCTTGTCACATAGGTAATTGATTACAGAGAACTTAGTTTCATCAGATCAGTCTAGTTTATAAATTCGCCTACCATATCAATGCAAAGATATCGACGAAGACTTCTGAAAGAAAAGATGTCGTACAAACCTGTTTTCAATTCTATCAGTATATTTTGAACGAACAGAAATTGTTCTTTTACTAATAAATACACGACCTGGAAACCGTTACGATGGCATTGGACATCATCTAGAATCTTTCTTTCTTCATAATACATGTACATGGCTTCATATTATGGTTTCATTACCATTTGTTTAGCTCAAATGTTCTAATTCACTTCTTTCTTGACACGACTCTCTTCGTTTAACATATTATCATTCCTAGTTTCTAGTTTTCTATCTCAGTTTTATCATCGGATACTTGTTTCGAGCACATATATCGATACTTTTCTATTGATAAATTTGACTGTGAAATTGCTCTGATATTAAAAGATACTGTAAAGTGAGGATGTAGGTATCGGTACTTGTGGTGATGGACTTTTACAACATTCGAACTTATCCACATTTCGTGTAAGCAACAATTGTGCAATGTTTATGGAATAAAGATGGTTATTTCAATAGAAATAAAGAATTCGTATTATGATAATCACTATGATATATTTTGGTATAAAACGAACAGTCTAAGAAAATCTTTCAAATGTTTCTACTAAAGCAACAGAAAAAATGATGTTTATCAAATATCAATATTTTCATTGAAGTGAATGTTCTTGATATAAAATATCTTTATTGTTATTTATGTTTCGAGATCTGGTGACACTATTCGATCATAATAGTATTGTTCGTTCGATACTTTAAAACGAATAAGAAGAATATCAAGCAGTACGTTCATCTGTTTCTATCGGTCCTACATGTACACCCATATGCTTTAAAATGCAATTTTCTTTGGTTGCTAATCGACTCCTGGTTATCACATATGGTTCAGGTATGAGCTCTTCAATATTTTTCATTCTTCCAAGTATGACATCAACCAACGCGCGAGCACAAAGTAAAATTCGAGACATCCCATGGCCAAGAAATCCAGCAATAATATATCCATTTGATTGGTCGGGTAATTCTCCTACGAATGGTAACAAATCAGATGAAAAGCCGAGTATACCAGTCCAAAATTCTTGGCATCCACCATCATCGGTTCCCCATCCATCAAAATACTTGGGCATAAATTCTTCGAAATAATTCTTACTTTTCTCATTGATAAATTCGATACTATCATCCCAATTATTGTACCAGATTTTCGTTTCTGAGTGATGCGCAGGTTTTGCTCCACCAAGAATGATAGATCGATCTCCCGTTTGACGAGCTATCATGTAATCAAATTGACTCTCTTTTATTCGTATTGAATAGGTCATTTTCAGAGGCGATTGTTGGTACCTCAATGAAGGAAGAATTCGACATATGGTGCCACGAACTGGTACAATCTTGTTATTGAATAATGGAAGAATTCCAGCCGTGTATGCATTTGTAGCAAAGATAACTTTAGATGTATGTATTGTACCTCGCGAAGTCACAATCGACCATTGACCAGATGGAAGTCGAGTTGCATTGAGAACCGACGTGTTTGTTTGCAAATTCATTCCTTGTTCAATGCACTTATTAAGAAGATGATGAATCAGTTTATATGGATGAATACTAGCAGCTGTAAATGTTATACCGTAGACAACATTTTTCACCTTAGTGATGGCGAGAAGATCATCCGAAGGTATTTCGTGAATATCATCGACATCTGCACCATCGGCACAACGTTGTTGAAACGAAGCTTTAGCTTCTTCAGCTAGTTCAAGATTAATATATGCATCACAACTTCGTGTTACTTCCCAATCGCATTGAATATTTTCTTCCGATATCAGCGCTGACATTGCCTGAATATGTTTCGCTTCGAATTGCATTAATGACTCCGCTATTTTACGGCCGTATTTTTCTGAATATCGTTTATAAGAATAATATACGTCTGGTTTCAAGTGTCCGCCATTGCGTCCTGTTGCTCCTGAGCACGTTTCACGAGCTTCAACCATGGTTATCATCAATGGATTTTTATTTGATTGTCCATATTTATAAAGATAATAGGCACATGCTGATCCACTATATCCAGATCCAATAATGACAATATCAGAATGAAGAGGTAGATCAACTGTTGAACGATAATTTGCCAATTTGTCAGGATTAGACATCCAATATGATCGGCAGTAATTATCGACTGGATGAATATCTTTAGACATGATGAAATGGAGGTACTTCTACTGTTTTCAAAATATACTAAACATATTTCTACTTTAGTATTTGTTTTTTATACTCAAATTACGCCCATGCTCACGCTGATGTTGCACGTGTACATGTAGCTAGGTGTCGAGAGCGATAAGGAAAGAAATGATATGGAGAAACAACCAGCCAATCCATCCTATGGGTAGAGAGCAATGCTAAATATTTGTGACTGTCACAGCACATTGTTGATAAATTCATTGCATTTGAATTGCAAGTTTACATGGCAAACAAAACGTTTCATCACAATTGAAAAGTATTCTTCGAAACTTTACAATAGAGATTATACATACTTGATAGATATTTTTGGTATTCTTAGTTATTAAGATTTCATGTATCACTCATTCAAACAAATACTATTACTGCTAATGCTCGAACAAAACTAAACAAAAAGCTCGAATGATAAAAAGTTTCATGATAGTTTTGTTTTGTTGTATCACTCCATAGCTTTAAACTTCAAACATTGCTATCGGATAGAACATGAAAAATTGAGTAAAATTTATAATTAATACTTTTAGTCTTAAAATAATAGAGTATCGGGTATGGGTATGGGGTGAGATTGTGTCATCTTTTTGACAACACCCACAGCCCCACCCCCATTTCCCACTTCCCATCCACATGCTCGTACCCACCCACACCCAAATATGTGAACATTATAAACAAAATTATCGGAATGATTTTTTTTTATATGCTAAAATACTAAAATATAATTTTTGCACAAATGATGAAATAGTGACAAATATTCTAGAATATTCGCCATTCTTTGAGAGTATGTGATCGATGTAAACAAAAAAATTATTTGTTTTAGAAAGAAACAGCACTCTTTATGTAAGACAAAACAAATGAAAAGAGAATATTGAATTTTTCTCTTGTTTTTTTCCATGTAGAAAATGTCTTCAAATATTCTTGAGAAAATAGATAAAATTGATTTGAATAGTCATTTGCTAGTTAATGAAATTATTATATTTAAAAAAAAAAAATGAAAACTTTTCATTTTATGAAACGATACTCCACTTACAATAAAAAAAACAACACTCGCGAGAATATCAATACATATGCTAGCTTTTTTTTTAATATTATGTTCCATTATTTTGACGTTTAGCAATAGTAGAAATCATAGGTCCTGCTAATGAAACTAATGTCATAGGAAATGACATTGTTCCTGTAACTTTATCAATAACTGCTTTAACTGCAGGTGTGGCCATATGTTGATTTTTACCACCTTGTTTTAATGCTCGATAAATTTC